>JAODOY010082956.1:0-15053 GCA_025399855.1 Forbesichthys papilliferus | reverse complement strand
TATATATATATATTAAAATTGCCCACCAAGCACTTCCTGGAACAATTTGAACCATGTGACCATTGACAATTTCAAACTTCTGTTGGCGTAACTCTGTTCTTTCCATGGCTCTAGTCCAACCTAGTTACAGTAACAAGGTTGGAGTAAAAGGGGCAGGGCTTGGGATCGGTCAATAAAGAGATTATTAAAGCCTCAGTCAGTGTTTAGAGCCACTGTAACCATTGCTTCTGATCCCGTACAGGACAGAGAATTGAGACCAGAAGAAATGGATGGTATGTCAGAAAATAACAGTAATTAGAATAGCTTTTATCATTAATCAACTGTACATTTGGGCAATCTCAGCACAGACGTTCATAACCCCCTGTCTCCTCTCCTCAGAGCTGCGAGAGGCATTTAGAGAGTTTGACAAGGACAAAGATGGTTTCATTGGCTGCAAAGACCTGGGGAATTGCATGAGGACCATGGGATACATGCCCACAGAGATGGAGCTTATCGAACTCAGCCAGCAGATCAACATGAATTGTGGGTAATTGTGTTGAGTGTGTGTGTGTGTGTGTGTGTGTGTGTGTGATTTTCCTCCATCAAGATTAGTGTATTCAAATATTCATGGTCAAAATTAATGCAAACTACCCAGAGTATAGCGGTCGGTTTAATTTAGCCATTGTTCGTCAGCAGTCCAAACTTACTGTCTACAGTATTGTTTCTCCCTGTCTCACGCAGTGGGGGGGCATGTGGACTTTGAGGACTTTGTGGAGCTGATGGGACCCAAACTTCTAGCAGAAACTGCAGATATGATTGGCGTCAAGGAGCTGAGGGACGCATTCAAGGAGGTAAGGAAGCCAGGGGAACGATTGCTTCAGTGTGGTCACCAGCACCGAGGTTCAAAATGAACAAAGTAACATCAAATGTTGAGGAACAGGATTATTGAAGATGACACTAACCGAGTTTCCTTCCCGCACTCCCAGTTTGACACCAACGGTGATGGACACATCAGCACGTCAGAGCTCCGAGAGGCCATGAAGAAGCTGTTGGGGCAGCAGGTTGGTTCCCCCCGCCCCACACACACACACACACACACACACGCTTCTCTGTTGACCCCTGGATGTCCTGACCTGGCTGTCTTTGGTAGGTGGGACACAGAGATCTGGAGGACATCCTGAAGGATATTGACCTCAACGGAGACGGCCACGTAGACTTTGAAGGTGAGGGGATGGAAGCAGCGGCGTTAAAGGTGGAGTCGGCGTTGCTGGAGAAAGACCGTTTAATCTTGAATCAAACCAGCGACTTCTCGATCACCCGTCGTCCCGCTCTACCCACTGGGCCGCTGTCGTCCAGTCTATTGTCTCTCATCGCTACATTGCTTGCAGTCTGTCCTGCAGGGTGGGCTGCAGGGTGTCCTGCAATGTGTCCTGCAATGTGTCCTGCAGTGTGTCCTGCAGTGTGTCCTGCAATGTGTCCTGCAGTGTGGTCTGATGTTATGCCTGTACTGTTATTATATTAATAATTGGTCCAAATTGCACTGCAAATCACTGTGGAAATGAAGCTAGTGAAATGAATGTGTGGATGGTACTGTATATCCTAATTTCCAGAAATATCACCCAAACAAGCATTCATTCATCCCTTCCAACATTAGTTTATCTAGTAAAACACATTTAAACCAGGTTAAAACTAACTGCATAATTGTACAGTACATCTACGGACAGCATAAGTACCATATTAGAGAATTTACCATGAACATAGAGAGTTGTTTACATGCATTACATGTATTGTGTGTTTGAGTATTTGTAGTACACGTGTAAAGAGTAGAGTGCAGTATGTAATAATACAATAATACAACAAATACTGTGCTCGTATTTGTCCACAGAGTTTGTGCGGATGATGTCTCGATGATAATCCACGGAGCGCTATTGTGTGTTGGGACACTGTGGGACTTCTGCTTCCTGCAGAGGTGACGTCGAGACAGAGGAAGACCTGAGTGATGCGGAACACGGGGGTCCAAGATAGTCTTATAGGGGCATGTGTGCTCCGCTCATCAGCCAGAAGGTCGTGGGTTTGAGTCCCAGATTTGGCCCAACTGCATGCATCCATGAGCAAGACGTGTAACCCCTACCTGCTCCTTAAGTAAGTGTTCCCATTAGCGGACACTTGGGATAAAAGTGTCTGCTAAATAACCTCATTGTAATCGTGATGAACCCTGTGAACTGTTGAAAGAAGAGGAGAAAAACATATCAAACCAGCCCTCAAACTGCCACAATGAAGCACAACTGTCAAGAAACCAATGCTGTTGTCTCTGGTTCATTCGTGAATACACCTTTTTGACTTCTTTTGTAGAAGATGTATTATGTTGTGGGCTAACTGGCTTTGTTTAGTGTGTGATTGCATGTCTACATTGGCAATAACTGTAGCACATGAAGGAAGACATTGGATCTAAATCTACAATGGTAAATGCCAGCATCTCCCTTTGTAACACATTACTTTATTATGCCGAGGACATCATAGGCACACGATTAGTAGGGCAAATAAGCTCTCAAGTCATATTAGTGTCAGGGATATTTATTGTGCTTTTGTGTGTTTTGTGCATACGGCAACTTTGTTTGACTCCACCCAAAGGATTTGAGATGTCTGTTTAAAGTGTCAAACAGGTTAAAAATAACCAAGCAAACTTGTGCAATGTAGCACTTCTGCACATCTGAATTTATGATCCCAATGCATATCTTACTTTGATACTTACTGTATGTGTTTCTTTCAAAAACATATTAGGCATGGATGTGTTACAAAGTCCTTCCAGTTTATTCTGTCTAGAAGGCACTAGCCAACTTTCTAGGCACAAGGTAATAGCCCTAATTATTTGATGGTTCTGAACAGGTTCTTGCATGGATAAGTACAAACATTATAGGTTTGTTTATCAAATAATAATTATGTTAATCGTTGCCCTAATACACAAGCAATCAGTAGTAAATCTTTATAGGAGCTATATATTTTATATCGAAAAATAAGCTTTGTTAAATGTAGACTATTGTGTATTGTGTTTTGATGCTTGAAGAAAAATGTTTCATTATGGTAGAATATTTACAATACATCACTAATATATACAGTATACTCGCTTGTGAACATCATGACGATGACTTTAATTCTACAGTAAGATGTATCATCATAACTTAAATAGATCTATTTTATTCTTACTCTTAAAAGCTTTTAAAGGCTGCCTTAGGATAGCCTGGCTCTGTCGACTGTGCTCAGATTATTTTCCGCTGCCATGCCAGATGGATTGCTATTCACAAGTCCGGGATCCGTGCATTGAAACTGTTTGAAAAGGGCAGGCGCATTCAAAAGATACTTGGCAGTTGATTGGATGAACCATCTGTTCGTTTTCACCGCAGCAAACCTAAACCACGCCCGTATACTGTACCTATGAATATGATGCTGATTGGTAAGATCAGTTGCTACTCGGACATATTCGCAATGATTTCTAGGCTTTCCAGACTGATTCTCGCAGCAAAATTTAACTGAAGCACTTGAGCTGATCTCGCGAGGCTACCTGTTCGCATGAAGGTTCGCTCAACCACTCTGAAGGGCGGACCAATCCGTAACCATAGGGTGTAGCTTTGCGCGATGACGCAACGTCTGATGAAGTCAAGCATTTGTTTCAAAATCGTGGTAGAGCTTAGATGAAGCGATTCAAACAGTTGTAGCATTGCCAATTGGTTAAAGGCTGCTCCAATAGTTTACACATTAACCTGAGGTCTACCCCAACCCAACAACTGGAAACAATCCTGTTGAACATGTCTGCTAGACACAAATATTCACTTCTTGTTGTTCCAGGTTAGCTTATAGCTACTTAAACCACTACATGACATGGAAATATGCATTTGATCAAGTATGCCTTAAAAGTCATTCCTTGCAAATACTTTACATTCCCAAACAGGGAGTGCTGGCCTTTCCTATGGACTAATGGTGCATCTACTGTATGGTTTATCAGATGTGAGCTGTAAAGTGGAATATTCTACCTGATGTAAATATGAATATGTGATTTGACTGTGAAACTCAATAGGGAGTTATAACCCTTTAGTCCTACTGCCAACTCTTAACATTGATACTTCTTGCTATGGTGAGTTTAATTGCACCTGCGATGCCCTTTCTCACAAGAAGTGTCTGCGTTAATTTGTTTTAAACCTTGCCATGTATGGAAAAAAGTGTTTATTATTTTCTGCATGGTTCTCAACCCCTGCTTTAAAACAACTGTCAGAATAAATAAAGCTATTTTTGTGAGGTATAATACTTTTGTGTAAAACAGGCCAAATCTCAAGTCTATCTCAGGAGGCTATTATTTTAATACATTTCTTAAAGGTTAACACATGAACACATTGAATATTAGAGGGTGAGGGGTTCTGTGCTCTAAATTATTAAACTGTTTTAACATTTACCATTGTCAAAATAATCTTCATGTGAACTATGCATGCTAAAACTGCGGCCCGTATAGAAATATATGGAAACAAAGTTATTATTTATTGAGTACAAATAAAATAAATTATGCTTTATCAACTCGACTGTGTGGATAATGTATTTGCTGAAGTGTATTGTTCGGTTTTGAAGATCAAAATCCAGAGCAAATCAGTATTATGATTCCTTCTTCTTAAACAATAAATTGTTTTGGCATAGAAAAGCTAAAAAGTAAAAAAAAAAAATATATATATAGGCATTAGGCATACTGTATGCAAATTGAATGTGCACGATATAGAAACTAAACTACTATATGCCAAAATATAACGTTTTGTAGACACCTAGTTAGAACACATAAGGAGGCTTTGTGAGGTAATACGACGCTTAGCAGGCCGCAGTTGTTAACAGCTACATCAACGTGAGGTTGGCACCCCATATGACAAGAATGTGAATTATTTCTATTCGTTTGTGCTTTGTAAGATGTTTGTGTACAATGGCTGCCAATGCCGTGCCAACTTCACGAGGTCCCGGTTAGTAGTGAAAGACAGACACCTAGTGGCTGAAAGAAAACACTGCATCACGTCCATGAACTGTATTATGTCATACTCATAATACGATTGTGTGATTTACTCATTGACCAGGTGGTGGCGTGGCAATACAATACACTTTTAGTTGTTGGTAGTACGAGTAGAGTATTGGGAGATACCGTTTAGTGACAGTTGGGGTGTTCGTGTTCTTCATCTACAATATATTAACATGAAATGTATACACACAAAGTACGATTGTGTTTCTAGTTGTAGATGACAGAAAGTAAGTTTAGCGTTTAGCGTTCATTGAATAAGTCAATAATGGAATAACTATTAAGTACCAATAATGTTTTGCATAACCAAACTATACATGAAAGAAACACAGAGAGAGAGAGAGAGAGAGAAAACATTCAGTTAATAGTGGCTGAATTGAATCGACAGCACACATTGATCTTACTTCAATAGAACTAAAATGGAGAAAAGCTTATCATGATGAGTCATCTTCACATCATAGCCTTATGTATAATGGGGTGCCCTATAATGGAGCTTTGGAAATGGGTTTGTTTGAAGGTGTTCTAGGCTTATTAGGACAGACTTCAATGTCCTTTGAAGGGCTTTGGACAAGAGCTTTATCCTTGGAATGTTATATGACTTATTTTGTATTCAAGAGACGGGGGGGGGGGGGGGAGGCTAATTATACAGGTGAAAAATACTCTACATAAGAAGCAATCATAAGCATAACAGTGCCAGAGTCTCACGACCCGCACTATCCCCAGAGGTGGTAGAAGCAGAACAACCATATTCTTTTTTGATAGTATTTTAATACAGGCTAGTAGCAGAACACATGAAAGTGATGTTACTGTAACCTGACATGCCAGAGGAATTGTTGTCACACGTCTATCTGGGGAGCTGTACATTGAAACTGTGAATGGCTGTACTTTCAAAAGAAATACTTGGCAGTTGATTGGATGAACCCTCTGGTCGTGTTCACTGTTGGCACCATGGTCGGCACATCTAAACCACGCCTGTATAGCTGTAAACATGACGCTGATTGGAAAACCAGACCTGTATGGCTATAAACATGACGCTGATTGGAAAGTTCAGTTGCTACTCGGACACATTCAAAATGATTCTGAGGCTTTCCAGACTGATTCTCACGGCGAAATTTAACTGAAGCTCGCGATATCAGGATGGTCTTGCAAGGCTAATGTAACTGTACTATTAATAATAATAATAATAATAATGATGATGGCTAAACTATTCCATTTTAATCATTTAAAAATATGATTTATTTCTGAACATCATCTTATGAAATAATTGCAATGTATTGCTTACACAAATTTAGTGTAAACATATACTGTAATACATACAAATACATAATTTGTATAATAATTGCATATTTTAATATTCTTACTAATTTAGCATTTTCAATATAATTCCTAAATTTTATGAATATTAATATTCATACTCATTTCAATAATACTGTAGATGTATGGTAAATGCGATATAGTACTATATTTGAAGCCTTCACTTATGCAAACTTTTACAGTTCATCCTGTATCATTGGTGTGTTCTACACCAACCCTGTGCCCCACATTGTTTTATTTGTTTGTTTCATACTGTCTTGTTAGCCATTCGGCCATGAACCCCCACTGTTTACCTGGCACTGGCACAAACACAGACCGAGATGCACGGCTAACAAACCTTCCAGTCAAATGAAGCAAACCAAATAAAACTCAACAATGTGATTAAAAAATAAGAAGAAATAAAGGAATAACAGGTTTAGTTTAGCTTTTTGTAGACCAGGAGGTAAGGAATCTTACAGCTTTCACAGGAGCCCATAGTCTTTATTATGGTAATAGCCCATATTTTCTGTTATCAGGGCTAATTGACCACCGGGGAAAAGCACTGGGCTTATCAAAAGCATTATAGGAGCTAATAGAAACAAGGGGCAGCTTTGTGAACAGCATACTCTGCTCTTTGTTGTAGTTGTATTGAATTATATTCTGTTTTTAAGCAGAGAGTGGTTGTATGTCTATTAACACTGTAGAAATAGAGTGAATGGGCACATAGCCTGATTCAAATGTAGCTACATTTACCAAAAGACTGTTGATGAATACTATCAGTGAAATCAAACTAGACTTGATACACCTGAGCCAGTTAAACCACTATCGGTTGACCTGCAAGAGAGTGGCTATACACCTGCTACTGTGAACTCCAAGGACATATTTCTGAAGTACACTTGGTAGATACTTGTACACTTGCTTGTGAGTAGTAGTGATTAATGCATTGATTGATAGATAGCTAATATAGGTCACAATTACCTTTAAAGGGACAAGATGATTACCTGCCGATATTGATCTTTGCTTGAAAATATAACAATTGCAACAATGTATGCACTCATTTGGAGAACATGATTAAGCATGTCTTCTATTATGTAGCTCACACATTATCAAACATCGAAGAAGCTAAGCAGAAAATAACAAGAACATGTCCTGAAATCTGTCTTATGGACAGACAGAAATACAGAAAGATAGATAGATAGATAGATAGATAGATAGATAGATAGATAGATAGATAGATAGATAGATAGATAGATGTTCAGATGGATAGATAGATAGATAGATAGACTGCAAAAAATGCCCTATCAAATATAAGTGTAAATATATTAGTTATGAGCTTTCTTATGCTTAAAATAAGCAATTTGGGCTGCCAGTGTGTTACTTAATAGGATTTCTTAAATTAATTGCAAATGTACTTAATTTATGTCACTAGATAAGCCATTTATGTTAGAAACAAGTCCAACTATATTTCAAATCTAAAAACAAGATTATCTCACTAAGTTAGGTGGTAGTTTTTGCAGTGTAGATATTCTTGTTAAACTTGTAATTTGAGGATTTTTCTATTATTTAGCAGGAGAGTTTAGAGAGCACACCTATTCAGGAGACTAGACAGTATGACTACTACAGTATGAAATGTTACTGATAAAGTCTACTTTTACATCAATGCAAATAATACTAAACATTAAAGATAATAAGGAAAACTCAAAAGATGAATGAATTCAAAAGGTGTTATGGAGAGACAGATCAGTTTCACATTTGCATGGTTAGGGGTTGTCTTGGTGTTGATAAGAACGGACATATGATCGACATACATTGGCTGCATGATGTTTATGGAATAACAGGTTTATTTTTTGGAGACACTGAATGTCCTTTTTTCATGGAATGTGCCATAACAACAAAACATTGTGTAACTGTTACCCCACAGAGTTAGCATTGGCAGAGTCTCAGCATCTTCCTTTCATTAGCACTACGTCACATAAGCAACTCTGTGCTGATGCTGAACGTCTGAAACGTACCCTCGTAAGGTCGACACGAGACTCTCGGACTTTCAGTAAGTAATACTGTCAAATTCTATTGGCTGTTAGCATTGCCACTCACAGGTACTGTACGTCTCTGTAAGTACCGGTAGGATGGCGCATTGTTTTATTATACTCATTTAAAACGTTCCATTTATTTTAATCAGTAACCAAAGCCTACTAATTTTACAGCTTTACAAGACCTGTAAAACTTACAGATTCCTGATGTTCTGCTTTCCTCATTGTAAGTTTAACGTCCGACTTGGTCATTGAGTTACTAGTTGGTCGTCTGCATGTCAATAAAAATACCTTGTATGTTAAGTAGGCGGGTATTGACGCAGTTGGCCAGCGCTGTGTCCCAGAAGGCTGGCTCTGTGAGACTAGGTTTGGCACAGCTGTTCACCTGCACCAGTGTGTCTCCACCTGCAGAGGGCCACTGAAACTCCATATCTAAAACATGCAAGGTTCAACCCTCCAGGACCGGCGTTGAATAGCGTACTGGAGAGCAACTCAATGTATTCTATCCAAGACTTCGTGCAGCACATACAACCTATAAGGACAAAGCATGCTGAAGGCTTTGTCCATCGGGATATATTTCCACTTCACCATAGAGAGAACCGCAGATATTTGAAAAAGAAGGAAGTGGCCTATACTCCATACTAATAATGCATTTCTGTCACTCTAGTATAGGTAGAAACAATGGGAGGGATATTTAACCACATCTATGTGATGATAGAACATAATGGCCACCACAGAAGGTCAGATGATAGAGTTCCTATCTTGTAGTTCAGTAACTTTCTACCAATAAGGACCAGAGAGTTAAATAATTCAGATAAAATATGTAAATGTGTGATGCAGCAGAGTTATGGGGAAACTGGCTCCTCACACATACTAAAATGTGCACTTCGAAATTAAAATGTATTTTTAAAGTACAATTTCTACACTAGTTATAATCGATCTAGCTGATTAAATGTGTAATAGGCTGTTTACGTATTTATTTGCTCAGCTACTTTTCCCAGCTTTCCCACTCGTTTTCTAACAGAAAGTCACTCTACTGTATAACACTGTGTCAAAGTAAGCCTGAGAAATTAAAAGAAAGTAAAACGTATCACAAAGAAGCTATGTTCTTCTGAGAAGTGGGATTAATTTGCATTTAACATATCATGTCCCATATTGTTACCACATACACATGTTGTATGAACGGAAGAAAAATAGAAAACTTTGGGGGGAAAAAACACCCAAGATAATGTTTTGTTTTTCCTTTTCCATACATATAATTGTTGTGTTTTTATTTCCATATATGGGCACACGTGAGGCTGTGATGCGTCTGCCTCCATTTTCTACACAATGCTTCAGGTGAAACAGATAACCTTTGAAGCACTTCTCCTCACTGGGATTCATCTTTCACAGGCATGTAAGATATCACAAGCCAGCCTCTCTCAAGGGTGCAGTGTGCTCTTGTCAGCTCGTCCTTGTTTTCAGCAGTCAAGAGTCACAACAGACAAAAGCAAATCATGAATGTCAACAAGAATTCTGGTCATTCTTTCCCAACCGTCAGGTATCAGGGATCAGCCACTGATGTTGAAGGACACTGCGGGGTAGTTCTTCTTTAAACACACCGTAACGGTTATTAAGTCTGTCATATATTTGATTTTAATAATACATTAAGGACGAAATGGCCATTTTCAAATAGAAGTCTCAGATCAAACTAGCCTCCAACTGAAATCCCTTGTGACTATAGGGCTTATTCCATGATAGGCCTACCGCGATAGAGTAAAATATTATATCATTATAATCTAGAGAATGCTAATATTAGACAGAGTTACTCGAGTTATTTTCCTTGTGCCATGTTCCTTATGTAATTTTCCTCAAGTTATTTCCCGCTGCTTTAAAATCAGATAATATAGTCCGTCTGCTAAATTGTCTAAAATCAAGTAGCCTTAATCTTGTAATCTGGGGGCGTGTCTTGCTACAATCGGGAAACCACGCCCGATCAGATGTTTCCTCGAGTAAATTCACCGCAGTTCCAACTTTACTCTAGTCCGGGTTAATGTCATTTGGAGTATTGTGCGTGTGTTTCCCCTGACACCACCACCGAGCCGTGTCGGTCATGTCGCTAGCCGAGCAGAGCCAGCAGTGGTTTCCCACCAATGTACAGGTAACGGTACTGCAGGCCAGAGGTCTCGGGATCAAGGGGAAACATGGCACCAACGACGCGTACGCGATCATGCAGGTGTCCAAGGAGAAGTTCTCCACCTCCGTTGCGGAGAAAAGCGTGGCACCGATGTGGAACGAGGAGGCCACTTTCGACCTGCCGCCGTTCCAGCAGGGCAATAACGCCGACCGCTGCACGCTGCGCGTCCACGTAATGCACCGTGCTCTGGTCGGCGCGGACAAGCTACTTGGCCAAGCTGTTGTGAACCTGTTGGAGCTCAGTTCAGTTAAATCCCGCAACAAGACGGAGTAAGTGCTCACTTGACATCCATTCTACAAATAGCTTCCAACAGAGAAGGCTTTAATAAAAATGAACGTAAAACCTAATTAAGACAACTGAAAATAGCACGATGCAAATAGTGTGTCTCTCTATCATTCACCAATGCTATGTGAACGTTGGCAGCGTGTTTCTGTATGAAACTATCCAAAATAAAGATCAAATACACTTCTATTCAGTGTGGCTCTGGCATTCAATATACGTTGATAGGTAGGCCATTCATAAAGAGGGATATCCGATGTCTAGAGCCGTCATGCGATGCGCTATTTCCTTGCCCGGTGAATAATTTCTTAGATCCTCAGATAGACAAGATCACTTTAGTGCTGCCATACTACAGTACAAGCACCTTGTTTTGTTGTGTGTGTGTGTGTGTGTGTGTGTGTGTGCTTGAGTGTTTTGAGAGAGAGAGAGAGAGAGACACACAAAGACGTCACAATACTGCAGAGTGATTGATGGCTGTGCTTTCAATTTTATAATTTGAAAGATGAGAAGTCAATCTTATTAATATGTAACAGCAAATAAGAAAATTTCAGCAAGCATAAAGCTAATAGACTTCCAAATTACAGATCAGCGGCTGAAAATATATGTTTTTATCATGTGTGGTTAGCTGTAAAAAAAAAAGAAATCTATATGATATAATAAATTGCTAGGAATATTGCAGTAATCTTGGTTTTCAAATTACTATTAACTGATTAGAAGCTGGACTATCTGTGGTTGCATACTTGCGTGCACACACACACACACACACTGTACATAAGAGCAGCACAGCTGTAACCAGTCAGGAGAATATTTTGTTCTGGACGTTTCCAGCGTTATCTTTTCAGATTAGTTTGCTGTCTGCATATTATTTGACTAGATATTAAATGTATTAATAAGCGTTGAAGCTTTGATGTTCTCTCTGGCAATCGTAGTGTAGTTCAGTTAGACTATTGGCTTGTGAGTGAGTCACAAAGGCATCGGGATGCAGAAGTTCAAACACGAACGTGTGTACAATGCTCACCATCGCAACAAGCTGAGCTGTCACAAGGAGAATCTCTATAATGCAACCTGACACATAGACGCAACCTGCCAGTGTTTTGATACTTTTCCCAGTGTTGCCATTGCAACAACACAGTATGGCCTCTCCTTTTGAATAGTCCACCCTCAGCCAATGTCGTCCCCACACGATTCAACACTGCTTTCAGGGTTGTTTCTATGTCCCGTCGCCAGATAGCTTGGCTCACTTTGTTTCACCTTATTTCTGAAATCTGACTTCAGCCTCACATTCCTGCCAGTTGTCGTCATTAGAGAAAGACAAACTGAGTCTGCATAGTTTTTCTGGGTAGGGCTTGACCACTGACTCTCTACTGTAACAGCTCCCAAAACAACACGGCCGTTTCGGGCTTAGCGAGCTGTAGATAGCCGTGTTTACACAGAGCTTTCCTGTCAACATGTACCCAACCATGGTGCCATCGTTCCACATTCCCTGTAGTTTCTAGCAGGTGGGAACCATTGCACCTGAGATCTCAAGCCAGAATCTGAATGCACAAAACGTCTTAATGGCAGGGTTGGTCATTCTCGATAATGCTTGCTAACTTTGAGCTCAAATCAAAACAAATTCCCGGAGATGCTCTGCCACACACACATTGAAACGCGTTGGGAAGCCAAGCGGCATTGTGGTTAGGTGCGGTGTTAGCCACTTTGTGTTGCTATTTACGGAGCCAGGGCTTTGCAGAAGTCCCGGGTAATTTTTCTAGCATGCACAGAGAACAGTAAACAATAAATGTTTTACAATAATCTTACCAATAGATTAAGATTAAGGAGCTGTTGAGCTCTGCTCAAGAGGCCAGAACCCATGAAGCTTAGCTCAGTCTGTTCAGAAACAAATTAGTAATATCAAGCTGTACCTTTTTTAAGATGCAATTGGCTGGCTACCAGGGGTTTATCTTCAAACGAAACAATACTATAGGGGATTTTAAGCGACTACACTTTTTCTAAAATTCAGAGCATGTCTTCTCACGGTCTACAAGCAGTTTAACACTACACACTATTTACACACACAACACCACACAACACTATTGCAACACATAACACTATTTACACACACAACACTACTCCGTCACTACACACGACACTATTCCAACACACAACAGTATTCACACAGACAACACTATTCTAACACACAACACTATTCCAACCTTGGCAATGCTAGCACTATGTTGGATAAGCAATCACGGATACATATGCCCCCGTAAACTTGACACGTCTGATACATACCCCCCCCCCCCCGCCTCCCCATAAACTCGACACGTCTGATACATACCCCGCCACCCCCCCTACTAATCCCTAGTATCTCAATTTAGTTTTAGCAGTAACCCTTCTTGGTAAATAGTCAGACACACGTCGCTTAGTTTTCTAATTCCTCAGTATAAGTTTAACGTTCAATTTGTTCATTAACTAAGTTATTGTAGTTGTAAGTCGTGCACGTCAATCAAAATACCTCACGTCAGGTAGCCAGTACTATGACCCTGCGAGACTATGGAAATGCATGTCAAATTTAGGGAGGCGACTGGGAGAGGTCGTAACCTTGTCAGCCAGTTGGGAGAAGGTTACAAGCAAATTCGGCTCAAGAGGCCAGTACCCATAAAGCGTAGCTCTGTCTGTTCAGAAACAAATGAGTAACATCAAAGTCCCTGCACATCCATATTTAATCTATTTTTTTATAGTGGGGGAAGGGGGGGGAATGACTCAAGCCTCTCTGTTTTTCTGTTTCCCCTGCTTGTACAGTTTTTGACTGCGTGAGTGTCCCAGTGTATGCTGACGGGCATTTATTTTGCTTATCTGTTACCCAGGCTCTTACAGGAAATGAATGGGCTCTGTATGTGTGTGTGTTGGGGGGCGGTTGTATCCTAGCAGGCTAAACTGTTGAGTCATGCAGCGTGTCCTCTGGATCTGGTGCCACTGGAGCCGCACAAGCTGCGTTCTCCACCAATGTGTAAATCTGCTGACATCTGCATCATAGAGGACCCACCCACTGGGTCTTCTGAGGCAGTCTGAGTTTACTGCCCTGGTACCAGCCTGGGTTTACTGCCCTGGTACCGGCCTGGGGGCTCCAGCCTGGGTTTACTGCCATGGTACCAGCCTGGGGGCTCCAGCCTGGGTTTACTGCCATGGTACCAGCCTGGGTTTACTGCCCTGGTACCAGCCTGGGGGCTCCAGCCTGGGTTCACTGCCCTGGTACCGGCCTGGGGGCTCCAGCCTGGGTTCACTGCCCTGGTACCGGCCTGGGGGCTCCAGCCTGGGTTAACCGGGTGATTGGAAGCAACTCCACCCAGTTAACGTCCAGCGGTTTTGCAACTTCTCTTTTGTGATGGGCTATTTCTGCTATTTCATTTTTTCCCCTTTCTTCCAAGGTCAACAGGAAGCTGTTGAGCCGCTCTTGTGTAAGCTATTTTATTAGAACCTCTAAAGAGCAATATGCGCACGCAGCGCGCCTTTGTCTACAAAATGGCCATCTATCTACCACTTTGTCATGAAGGTATTTGTGTGTGCTGCCTTTCCTCTCCTGATTGAGGTACCACAATAATGACTCAGCACATACTGCTCATTCATTCTATTTTAGAATCTGGTCTACATGTGCTCCATGCCCACAGAAAAACCACACGCCAGTTTTTTGTCCGCCAGAGAGGATGTGCAGAATTATGGAGTAATTGCATCATAATGGGAGTGAACTGCAATGAGACACGCATCAATGCTAGTGTTAATATTTACAGAATTCCCATTTGTAGTTTTTATAGGCTGAAAATGTCTCTCTCAAGAGCTCCTCAGATGTTGTTTTGTGTGTGTGTGTGTGTGTGTGTGTGTGTCCCACAAAGCATTAGTTTTGCTCTGAGATGCTGCTGCTTTAATGATAAATGTACTGCATATATATATACAAGATTTTTCCCACCTTCCGGCCACTCAAAGCACTTTGCAGTATAGCCTCACATTCGCCCATTCACACCCTCATTCATACGCCGATGTCGATTGCTGCCATGCAAGCCGCGACCTAACCTCCGGGAGCAGTTAGGCTTAGGTGTCTTGCTCAAGGACACCTCGACACTTGGTGAGGAGTTAGCCCGGGATCAAACCAGCGACTTCTGGATCACAGAGTCATATAATCACTTTAAAATACAGAACATAAAGTATGTGAACCCCTAGCCTAATGACCTCTCCAAGAGCTAATTGGAGCAAGGAGTGAGCCAACCTTGACTCCAAT
>JAODOY010082935.1:0-15056 GCA_025399855.1 Forbesichthys papilliferus | reverse complement strand
TGTGTGTGTGTGTGTGTGTATAAATATATGTGTGTGTATATATATATACATACAGTATACTTATATATATTTATACAGTATATCTTACATTTGCTGACTCCACCTTTAATCGGTGGTGAGACAAAGTGGAAGGAAGGATTATTGTTCTGCTACACATCAACACCATAATTGGATTTGCGATCATTTCAACCTTCAAGCAACCACATCAACCATGAAGTTGAACGAAGGAACATCCCGAGAGCAAGTGGTAGCTCTCAGTGGGCTGCACTTAAAATTAAGGTTTTGGAGAAACCTCATAAGACACGCAACTGCATGTAGGACATGAAAACTCTTTATCAGACCATCAGTTTCCCTTTACCCTTCCCAACGTCTTACCTCTGTGAGCTGGCCTTGTCCCTAACATGAAAAGTAAACCGGTTTCTCTCTCCTCAATATCCCCCCCCCCCATCAAGTGACCTTGTTCTAAAAGCAAGCATACGCCTCACACTGACTGACTTATGATGTGTTCTTTACTAATATAGGCTATGCCTACAGTAGGTACGTAGATTCTCGCTAACAATGGCAACACAGACGGTTTTAGACGTTTGGTCATTACGTAACAGCCATGCCGATGAATAGTCATGCTAATGCAACAAAACACACTGTCAAACATACATAATGTCTATTGTATCCGATGCTGTTATACGTCATGCGTGCACAAGGCTTGAGCTCATCGTCACAGGTTATGACGTCTGGTGGTACAGTATGTGCGCATGCCGGTAGAACTCACTTTCAGGATGAGCGCAGCCCCTAACCTCGATTCACCTGCCTTGCTAGTTGCTACGACAATAAGCAAGCCCCTATATGAGCCGCCACGTGTCTTGTCTTTTCATAAGTCGGATTCATTTAGACAGGACAGGAAGATTGTATCGGTACATCACTGTGAGAAAATTACTATTAACTTGTGTATTGGTTTACTCAATGAACGCCTTTTTAGAAAAAGGGAATCCAGTCCAAACTAAACTGCTGTTTATGCTTCCTCTGTAATCATGGAAAAATTGTCTTTAATCTACAGATGGTTTGTTTTATTGTGCAATTTCCCTGTTAGCTGTTAGAAACGTGTCCTAATAAAGAGGTTTGCTTTAGCTGTACTCTAACATCCTTTGACAACCTGTTTCTGAGAGATGTGAAAATGGGTCAGTCAATAACTTGGTCTTGAGAAACATTCTCAAGGCAATAGTCTCCATTTATCCCAATTTAATCCAGAGTTGAGTACTATATATTTACTGTCACCTTTTAAATGAGATTTTCATTAGAAATTGTTAAGTTGTAGGTATTAAATTGTGGATAGAAACAAATGCATTTGTATCAAATGTGTGTTTTCAGTGTGTGTTCTTCATTGCATTTCCAAATAAACATACGTACATCAACTGATTTTTAATGACAAGTGTAGATCAGTTTGTGATCAGACAAATGTTCTAATGTATGACTTATTCAACTATTGATACATGCACTTATATATACAGTATGAGTACACACACACACACATGCACGTGCACAAACACACGCACGACAGCTTACTACATCGGAATCACTTAACACATGAATGTCAATTTTCGCACATTTTAAAGTGAACACATGGTGTCAACTTGATAACCAAAGCAGCTTGAAAATTTGTGTGCACGTGTGTGTGAGTGTGTGTGTGTGTGTGTGTGTGTGTGTGTGAGAGAGAGTGTGCCTGTGCATGGAACCCCATGGGTATTGAAGTGTTAGATGACACATGCTGGCCAGGACATGTGCGAACATGCACTCATTTTTTTGAATTTGTGTATGTGTGTGCGTGTGTCTGCATGTGCGTGTACCAGAAATAGCTGCCCGAACAAAAAATTCAGATGTGTTCCAGTCCAGGTGGAATTTTAATAACACGACATCTACATCGTGATTGGTCAACTACAGTACAAAATGTAGTACATGGTATAGATAAGTCACATTACAGTACTTAATTTGCATTCAACTATTTGGAATACATTTGACCATCCAGATTAACGCCGGCTATTATGCTTAATTGTAGACATGAGCTGTTGCTGAAATCATTATTTGCTATATTTATTAAATTTGCTCTATTGACATTCTGTTCCAAATTTTGACAAATCCAGATTAATTATTGTGTCCAGCAAGTTGATGAAATGGCAAAGCAAAACAATAGAGAGACTCATGTCTGTGTGCACAGTGATATTTTGGACATTTACGTTGATGCCCTGATGAATACATTCATCACCACACCTGAGCAAACATAAATCTATAACTTAATTAAAGCCTAGTGCTAACGTCTAAACATAAAACAACATAAAACCATGGAATACCAGAACAAGAAGAGGAAAACAATACATCCTGTAATCAGAAACGGATAGGTTTTTACCTAAGTTATTATAAGTGTTTCTGCTGCTGTGGGCTGCCGTGCACATTACTGTAGGTACTATTACAATTATAGCCTAACCCATATTTGTGGCTCGCTTGCAGAGAAAACTGGGTTGTTGCTCATTGGTAAAATAGGATTCCAGTTTGCATATTTCAGTATGTCCATTTAAATATACAGCATGTGTAACAACAGGTGCTGACTTGTTAGCCTAACACCTAAACGCTGTAGCCTTTAATATTTATTATTAATATATTATTTGTTGTTAGGTGTGGATTTTTGTTTGTTTGTTGGTATTTTATCTAAAAATGTTGCCATTTAAGTTAAGGTATAATATAATGTATAAAAACTAAGTCTGAGACTAAGTCCCATATAGTTTGTGCAGTGTCAATGGATCAGCATTCTAAAAATGCCTTCCCATGCCTATTATATAGTGTATAGGCTTGCTACTGAATATACAGTGAGATCCATAAATATTAGGACAGTGGCAGACATTGTGTTAAGATTGCTCTGTACACTGTGGTTGTAAGTCAACGTCATTAGGAGATGCCATGTGTTCCAGAGGCAGCCAGACATGCCCACACCATTACACACTGAAGACACCATGTTTCACAGATTAAGTTGCTGGATGGGCTGTTCATTGTATTTTCTCCCTACACGCTCCTTGTTCCATCACCCTGGCCGAGTTATGTGGTCAGATACACTGATCTGGTCATATCATGTTCACTCTACCACTTTACCCACACAAAATCAAATCCACAATATGTTGATTGATTGAAAAATATGTCAAGCTAATTTCTGTTGTAAACTATCCAGCTCAATACTCAATTATAACATGAAGACACTGTATGGTCGATGACCTCAATTCAGTAAATTGATAATATACAGTTTAAAATGATTACTATTAAAAGTACTGTACATACTATATATACAGTACTATACTTTTTATTTGTTTTTATAGTCATTCCCAATTAAGAAATGACTAAAACTACTCAACTATCAAAAAATAACAATGTTATTCTTACAGTAGTCTCTCTGTCATAACTTATGTCTAATAAAGGAGAAATGCTGTCAGAATATATTTGACATTTGACCAAGAACTTATCATACTATAAATAATTTAGTCTTAGATGCTAGCTCCATAAAAATATTTAAATTAAATAAACAACGATTCATTTGGTTTATGGTTGCAGCAGGAATATAGCAGGCTACTTTACTTTACTTTGCTTTGATCATTAAGATACATGGGTTGCCTGCTAAATGGTCTCTTGTCTGTTTTAAACATTTGTATGATTGATTGCATCAAGCCTAATGCAGACTAAATTATACAATGAGCTGTATCCACCATGTGTATGATGGCTCCATTTAATGATTTAGCTTTTGCTCAGCCATAGAGCTTTTGGATTGGTTTGCTGTTGTACATATTGCAGATCGATTGGCCAATAGGCTAACAAGCTGTAGCCATGCACAGCTCACATTACTAAAGTGTGTTGATCTATTTTGAAAAGTCAAACTGGAAGATTACTACAGATGTTACCCACTGCCTCTGAGACATTTTGAAGACAGTACTTGTATTTATTTAATGTATCCTGTATTTAACAAGGCAAAATAGTTAAGCACATGTTCTTATTTGCCTGGCAAGAGGAACTTATATGATGAGTTCCTCCATAAGAATTATAAACGAATGTGTTTTTTGCTGATACAACTGATCATTACCAATTGGTTGCAATCTTCTTTTAGCCTTAGTATCAACTTGATACAAACTATTCTGTTTAAGTACAGTAGTATTTGGCCTTCCAACTCTAGTAAGTAACTAAAGACCTTTGCCTAAGTGCATCACAACCAGGCCATAATCATTGCAATGACAGCCAATTGCAAATGTTGTGAACATGACAGGAGCAATTTTCAAAAATCCCATCACAACCCTCAATTTCTAAGTGAAATTAGCAATTGAGACCTTAATATCTAATAGAAAATGGCATTGATTTTGTATTTCTAGTGATGTTGTGAAGCCTTCTCAATGATTTATATTCTTAGGGACATTCATTTACTTTGTGTTGGAGCCAGCCGTCTGGCATCCTTTGACAGAACTGCATCTTAAGCACTCGCTCATTGGCTCCCGTTCAGACGTTGTGGTTGCTTTGTGCAGAGGCATGGTGGATACCCTTTGTTCTCTGCAACACCAAGGTCACACCGCTAGATTGGGCAGTGTCAGCTTCAGCATTTGATTTAAAAACCTCCTTCCGTCCTTCCCTCTAGTCCACATATATCACCTGTGTCTTGTCTCTATATGCATGACTTCAGCCTGCCAAAAGGAAAAATGAAAAAGACATGATTGGTGGAGGAAATAAGAGCGTTAGGAAGGGGAGTTTCATTAATTAGCATGGTGACATTTTAAAATGCAGCTCTTTTTGAAGTTATTTCACAAAGTTATAACTAATTGGTGTGATACTGTCTGTAATGACTGTCTGATCATAAATTTGCAAGTATTCACCATTCTCTCATTCTTAACATACAGTACCAATTTAGAACAACGTTAATTCAGTAATGCAAGCAAAATTAGAGAAAAAAAAAAGAATCTATACTGTTTAAATTTAGCTTGTTTCTAGGTATTCGGGACAAAGGCGTGGCTGTTTTGGTGCTCGTTAATTCCTGTTTAAATCCCTCTTGACATCTGTCAATAAATCTCTCAATGTTAAAGATGATTTATACTCAAGTTCAAGAGGCAAGATAAATCAATATAATCAATATAATCTTGACTGATTTAAACACTATATATAAATATACGGTATGTGTGTGATTTACAAAAAGCATGGTTGATCCATAACATTTCAGTTGGAAGGCCAAAACAGAGCAGAAGAAATGCATTCCTTCAAAAGGTGATAACTGGGGTTTGACAACGGTGACACAGGGTTCTTAAAAGTGAAAACTATATTTGTAACCCATCAGCATACAGGAAATTAGAAAGTTCAAGACTGATGTTCCCATTTATTCCAGTAAGCCTGCTCAAAGATCAGCCACCTGGAGAGAGGTTGATTAAAAAGCATCCTCTGTCATCTCCACTACCGACGGTGAGGCGGTGGGGGAGGGGTAGCGTCTTAAAGATTGGGAACAGTGTGCAGGCGTTCTTTGGTAGGAGCTTTCTGATAGGCCGTTGGGGGGTGGGAAGTTTCGGCCATTCCCAGCTCATAGCTGCCTTCATCGCCATCTTCACATATCTGCTGAGCAGTGATAATCCACCACTGTCAGAAAAGCCTTACTCAGCTCTTTCAGCAGAAGGGAACTTTACTGGACTTGGACTTAAAAGGGGGGATTGTTTTCAAAGCAGAGGACGTGAACAGATGACGAGATCAATGAGAAGGACGATAGAACAGACTATGCGTGATACTGATGTGAAGGATATCCCATTCTATCATTGATGCCATTACTGTACAGTATAATGACACAGGCTGCATTTCACAGACCTCTGGGAAACTGCACTGAGCTGCTTTAGGTTTAATTAATGAGCGGGGGTTTGTTCCACATGTTACTGTGCTAAAGGAATACTTCGCCAAAAAAATACTCATCGGTGTACAAATGAACTCTCCCAACAGCCTCGAATGCTAGAGATGTTTTCGACATGTTATGGAGAATGTTACAGTACATGTATTGTATACTGTGGACCAAACACGTCACCTCTTCCCACATGGTGCACTTTGGTTGAATGAAAGGGAGAATTTCAGCCTCTGATGTTTTCCGACATTCCCTTTGTCCTTGGATACAGAGTTATATTTGGACCTAACTTACCCGTTATTATATATTTTCTCTGTTGCACTAATGCAGTTGCTGCCACACTTTCCTGCAGTCTTTACCTGGTTGAGTCATGCTTTGAGGTTATGTGTTCTCTCATATGGTGGGTGTGTCAGAGGAGGGGTTAACCCAGGGGCTCTCAAACTTTTCAGCTCGCGACCCCCCAAAAACAACGGTGCCAGAGAATCACGCTGTCCCCAGAGGTGGTAGAAGAATAGCAGCCATATTATTATTTGATAGTATTTTAATACAGGCTAGTAGCAGAATACATCAAAGTAATGTGTAAACTGTACTACTACTAACATTAATGGCAAAACTATGACATTTGAAATAATTATTTAATTTATGAAAGTCATCTTGTGACCCCCTCATCTGTGTCTCGTGGCCTCCCAGGGGGTCCCGACCCACAGGGTTAACCAATTGCATGTATAGTACAATCACTTCAAAGTGACTTATAATGAGTAGAATTACAAGCAAGTATACAGTTAGGAACCTTGCTCAAGGATGCTTACAGGTAAACTCTATGGTTCAAATCCACAACTTTCCAGCTACGTGTCCAACACTCAGACCACTAGACCATCCTGCCCCACACATATACCATATGCCAAATGGCAGTGCGCACAATGGATCGAATGTAAAGGTGGAGTCAGAGATGCTGGAAAAAGATGATTGATATTTGCTATATAACTTCAAAACAAAACACCTCTCCTTTCAATGCCATACATAGGGTTCTCCCTCAGAAGCTCCGCCCCCCACATTGGACACGCCTTGCCAAGGCAGGGTCCACATCCCTTTGTGTTCCCTTTTACAGGGCTGTGTAGAAACACCACACAACACAGTATTTTAGCAGATATATATTGGCTACAATATGTTTCCCTTGAAGATTTCATGGATTTGTTGCTTTTCTTAGCTGTACAATCCAGCAGGTCAGAGCAGATATGACTCTGACCACAGACCACATACAGAGGTTCCCTCCAGGGATGTGTGCCTTCACATTTACTGTTTATTTATACCAGCCAGCACCTTCCCTAATACTGTAAAGACACTTTATTAAGTATGCCGATGACACTGCCCTTGTGAGCCTTCTACTGTATATGATAGCAATTCTTCTTAATAAAACAATCAATCAATCAAGTAAATTTTAGAAAGATGCAGTCCTCTAACTTTACCTTTAATCAACAGGGAGCCAATCCAACATGTTACAAATTAGTCTGAAGTGGGACATGTTGACTGAACTAAGAGAGAAAAAATAAATGGGAAAAAATGATCCTTTAATGCTTCAAATGTTTTACTGCGCTTTTATTGAAAGTGTTGGCCTTCTACATCATCTGCTGGTTTGAAAATGCTACTGAGGCATAGAAAAAGACTGTTATAAAAATGATTAAAAAAAAGCCAGTAAACTGTTTTACAGGGATTACATTACCATGTATGAAATGCATCAGAGACAGAATGATGAATATGGCAAACAACATTGTGGGTGACAAAAGGCACCCATCTTCATTTGAATTGTTGCAGTCTGGGCAACGATAATGCCCAGACTGCTCTACTCACTAAAAACAGATACACATTTTAATTTCCACGAGCAAATGAAATGGCAGAGGAAACTAAAAACGATATACCATGTGAGCTAGCATAGCAACAAAAATTATAAGCTTTTTATTTATCTTATATATATATATATATATTTTTTTTTCCGTATGTCATTTCAGTATCATGTATCATTATTGTATTATTTTATGCACCTGTTTTCATTTAGATTTGATTTATTTTATATCTGATTCCTTTTATCATATGTATTAATGTTGTTTCTCTGTATTTGTATATGGGAAGCACAACTGTACATGTATTTCCTCTCTGTAAAGCACTTTGACCTGCAATTCTGTATGAAAAGCGCTATATAAATGAAGATAAAAATAACAACTCTAAAAAATGTATCAAAATAATACAAAATATTTATTCCAGAAATTATTACTACATTATTATTACAGTAATTCAGACACTCATTTCATAAAACTATTGGTCAAAATGCACATGCAGCTGAATCAAACTAGCTAAATTGGGAATAAATACAGGGCATTGAATAATCGCTAATAGTGGAATTGACCGTGCCAAAACTCAATGCCACGATTTCTCTGGCACGGTAGACAGTCTAGATCACTGCATATGTATAAGAAAGTCTGAGCCAATGTTGTTAAATATTTAAATTATTTTTAGCCAAGTTAAATAAACATGGCCTGAAAGGCTGTGCACATTACATACTGTACGTTAAATGCTTGTTTTAGTTTAAGTCTTATAGTCTATAAAATAGGTTTATTTCCTATATTTAATTCATCTCTCAGCTGCAATTTTCCAATTGCCTGAAACCTTCATAGCTGTCATCATCCCCGATTTGTCCTGATTCTTTCCAGCCATTTCTGTTATTTCCTAATTTAAGGCCACCTGCAAGTGTCTATGGTCCTTCATAAAATAATGGAGATGCCCTGAAAGCTTGGTGTTGGACTCCCACCCTGCCTAACTTGTAATGCCTGGAATTGTACTAATTTTAAGTGGCTTTGGATAAAAAAGAGAAGAAAAAAACGAATTTTAATTGTTATTTACAATCAAACTGATAACACTGTTACAAGAAAACACGTTTAAAAAAAGCAAATGTTTTTATGTTTTATCACAAGCACCTAATCTCCTTGTATTTGAAGATTTTTATTTTGAAGTTTCACAAACCCTGACAGCAGAGCTATATTCTGTGTAGCCAGTCACAACATTTGTATACACATTGTTTACCTAGTTATTTGTCTATCCTTTTCACTGACGTGTTGCCTTGTCTTGCTCTGTATGTCTATTCTCTCGTGCACACACACACACACAAACACACACACACACACCACACGTACACACGTACACACACACGCGCGCACAAGAGTGCGGTTGCAGTCTGTGTTTTTCAAAGTATCACATTTCTCTGGGTTGTTCATGGTCAGTGAGCAGGGAGGATATGAATATAATCCTCACGTAACGGCAGCATGCATGCACATCTAGTCATGTAGCCAGTCACTCCAGTTGATGTTTGAAACGTCAGAGACCTTGGTTACATTTTCCTTTTTCCCCGTGCCACAGTTGTCTCCTCTCCCGCCCTTATTTCTCTTGTTTCAAATCAAGTTTCAAACATTGTTTGAAACTGTGACACATGCGCGTATCACATTACGGCATTCTGGACTTGCTCACCCACCTACACGCACACACACACACACACACACACACACACACACGGACCGTAATGTGTACACTGTGGTTGTTAGGTAGTGTCACTTGTTGTTTGCTAACATGTACAGTACAGTAGCTGGACCAACGGTTAGCTGCAGATGCACCCAAGCCTCTGAATGGATTCCATGTTATCCACCCGGCAACGTAAGAATTGTACATACAGTCCAGTGTATTTACATTTACAGCATTCAGTATACGCTTTATTCCAAATCAACTTACAATTAGAATATTTGTCTATATACGAAAAGGCAATTGTAACCAAGCAGCATTCTGTTAGGATAATGACAGCATCACATCAGGACTAACGCCATACCGATATTTGATTCAATCTTAACCTAAACAATGGAGTGCTTCTTCCTAATAGCAGAATGGAAGACTTTTTTTTTTCCCACACAAAGATCAGATTTTTTTTTTAAATATTTAAATAATATCAGCTCTTTAAAATCATTTGTAATGTTTCTTGTTGCAAGTAAACATCCTAATCCATTATTTGTATAGCATGGCATAAAGTGAACACATCAAACAAAAGACCGCTTGATTACAGGTTTTGTGCCAGTTCTGAGTCGGAGGACTTAATCAGAGTAGCCTAAATCCATAACAGGGTGTTGTGATGACAGTCATCTACAATCACTGCTCCTTGATCTTTGGATAATTGATGCACTTCAATTATTTATACAAGAACACGCATTTTAAAATAAATGAAATCAGTTATTAAAGTCAGATACTGCACAGTAATTCTTACTGAAAATAATGATTTGCGTCATTGGAGGTGGCTGCGTTTTTTCACACAACACACTACAATAGGCTCTGTTGTGATTCTAATTAGCCCGCTCAGTGGGGTCAGGTAACCAAAGAAACTCAACCACAGCTAATAGACTATTTACTATTGATAAACAATGATGACGTACTTAAGTCTGAGGCAACAGAAGTACCATGGACTTCAATAACTTACTCCAATAACTTCAATAACCACCAAAGATCACATTTAATTGCTTGCAGCCCTATCGTCAAAATGGATAAAAGCTGCTGGTTGACATAGACTGCTAAAATAATCCTCTGAAATATTGAATGTATTCATCTAGGTAACATAATTTAGCATATGGTTTGTGCTTATTGTGTTTCCCTCCAGTTGGCATAGTTTGCTCATTGTCTATGCTTGTATTGAGTATTATAGATTTTGTCTAATTGTTTTGCTTCGACAGCTATACAAAGTTATTTCTGAGTTTGAAAGAGATCATTTATTTATTTTATATATCGGGCTAAACGGTACTCCAGTTGGCACAGTTGGCATGACGACGTTCTATTTGCAAAAACGCTTTGGAGTTAAATGCCTGCTAAATGATGTAAATGTAATAAATCGAGATTTTAAAATACTGCTGAAACATTCTGAGAAAAAACAAATGCTGTCCTTTAAAAACAGTGTTGTTATTGAGAAGCACGAGCTCGGAAACATAGGAAATATGTAGCAAAATGTAGCTTTCCACATTCAGTGTTACTGCCGACATCGGAACTGGAACAGCTCTTGGCTCAATTGTATGGCCAACCGAGGTCATACTGTAGACGGAAAAAAGGTAAAGGTGCTTTCATTGTCAGATACACATACATGATGAAATATTCATCATCTGCATTTAATGGGTATGGGGATGAGTCAATGGTCAGATGGCACTGGCTGGAACTGCCCTGGTTGGGGCCTGGAACCTGACTATTGCTTTGAGGATGGGCGGGGTAGCTTTACTGCCTTGTAGGCCAACACAGTGTCTTGAATCAGGTGTGACCTGATTATACATTCAGTACTATAACAATAAGTTACTGAGGTGGGTGGGATCACTACACTATAATACTAACCCCGTTTATTTCAGAGCTGCATCTTCAGTCTAGTTATTAGATACTACAGTTGGAGAATGTTAGTTTCAGTGGTTCTGCTGTACCAAACCAAGGTGACTTTGTTGCACACACGCATGCCAGACAAAAGGTTTGCCATCTGATTAGAATTATGATGGCAAGGCACACTTAATCTCACGCATTAGAAGCACCCACATTGTTCGTTCCCTCACATACTGCAGACAAAAGGGGTTGGGACTGGATTAGAATGTTGATGGTTACAAACATCACATAACACACAGCATGTTAATACAAATATTCCTGAATCTCCCTCTCATATGCAATATTAAATAATGGTATGGCTGTCTTACTGTATGGCTTATGCATTTACGCAACACAACGCCACACATGCACACGCACAACAGTTTTGAGAAATATTTGAATTCTTATAACTGTGACTTTGTCTCTCTCTCTCTCTCTCTCTCTCTCTCTCTCACTGGCACAGGTGAATGGCTCGATAATTGATAACACCATCAAGTATAAGAATTGAACTTCAGGAATTAAATAAAGGTGGACAGACTAGGGGCTGAGAAAAACGGGCAGGGGAGCTGTGAGAGTGCTGCTAATCAAAAACTCAGTTACCTCCGTGCAACAATATTTGTCTGATGAATATTGTATGAGCGTCTGCGTGAAAACAGAAGATGCTTTTGTGATGACTGTCGGCATCGAACAACAAATGCACAGTCTGGCAAACACAAGGAAATGTGAATTATGCTGGTAGTTTATTAGTAACACTGGCTGGGTTTATCTGAAGATGTCTCTATTAGCATAGACAGCAAAGAACATCCATCTGAACGTGTCATGTAATCATTCAAATGTATTTTGTTTCCAGTATTATTTCTTGGCATTAAGGGTCACATTACACTCACTACCTCTTGTTGTTTTATTCATTTATGTGATTTTATACTAGATGGGAGCTGGGATTGTTATTTTTGAAGAACTGCACAGCGTGAGCAAAAATAGATGAAAATAAGACACACACACACACATCATTTGTACACTTGCCCACATAGCAGCAGACAAGAAGCTGACATGGATCTGACACTCTTTCAGTCCGCTCCCATGTTAATCAAGATTCAATGCTTTATTGCCATGCAACATAGTCTAGGAATGTGCTGCAGTGTGCTCATTACAAACAATAACACAACACATATACAGCAAAACACATATACACCTACAAAGTTAATAAGTTAAAAAGATAATAACTAAAAACGTCTGCGGCATCAATGAGAGTTGGCACACCACAATCTGGACACTTTTTATCCGCCTTGTCTTTTTGAAGCGTCACAAACACAAATATGTGTAAGCTTCTGAAAACCATTCAGGCAAGCAATAAAGTTAGACAAGTTAAACGTCTGACAACAGTTTGATGATCAAATTGTGGGGCACGCGTGCAGGGAGTTCCTTCTTTTTAAAGACTGCGTTCTTTGTATGACCGTCCATTCGTTTTGTGTAGCGTATAGTTTTCAATTTATCTGCACGAAATACCAAAGACACACACACACACAAAAAAAACAATGCTCCTTTGTAGTGGATTTCTGCTTCTGTTAAAACCATCTGTCCCCAGGTTGAGTCTGGTTTGTGAGTCAGCCTACAGATAATGAATTATCTCTATCTTCCTCACAGCTGCATGCACTCATTCTGTCTCTCTAAATTCTGTCTATAATAAGCTATGCTTACACATTCACACAAACATCCAATCACCTTTTGGACTGTGGCGTTGGTTAAGGTCTGTCTGTATAGGAAGAGAGTGTCCGGAGGTGTGCTTCCTGGGAATCTGAGATGTGGAAACTCCGCCACATCCCAACCCAACGGTTGCTCTCAGATCAATTGTTTTCACTGAGATTACAGTCTGGAAACACCGTTCACAGCATTAGAGTTCGCACAGCCTGGCGGACCAATCAGGGGCGGGTTAGTGAGATGTCGCTGAAGTCAAGCGTGTTTCAAAGCGTTAGTAGAGCTAGATGAGGCGATCAAAACAATTGTAACAACACTGATTGGTTCAGTGCTGTGCAGTAGTTTCAACATTAACTAGAGGTCTACGCCTAGTAGGAGGAACGACTTTCGGCTAAGGATTATTGGTCAGTGTGGCTGTGAATAACAATGTATTGGTCTAGTCAGCAGACTAAGAATCTTATAATGTATGTATGTACTGTATGTATGTAAAGTATGTATGTATGTATATACAGTATGTACTGTATGTATGTTTGAATGTATGTACTGTATAACTACAGTTCATTTTATGTTTGCAGGTTTTTCATAAAAAGGCTGGCTCCGCGAGACTAGGCTTGGGTTAACTTGCACTGAAGATGCAGCTAGCAGTCTATGAGCAGATCTTCGCTGAATGTGACAAAAATCTTATAATCACTGTCTCCACCTTTTTAGCACATTGAACATTTCTAATGTTTAAGCAGTTCATCCTTGACATTATGTAGAAGAAAATACAACAGATATTGAGCCCAAATTGACCTTGAGTGTGTCAAAGGAGGTTTCCACTGTGACCTGCACATGATCACCACCAGATTCTCAGCAGGAACTACGGGTGCAGTCTCTTCTAGAAGCTGTGCTTCCAGGGCTGAAGGTGATTGTGTGTCCCCGTGGGAATGTTCATTACTCTCTCCGATTCTCCCTGTTCAGGGTGTGTGCAGTATTTCCATCACAGCGGATTCTCCCTTTGTGTGCCTGAAACCTTAGATTGATTCTGGCGTTTGCTGAACATTTAACTATGCGACAGCTGGACTACACAGGAGACAGACCCACTTTGGGTCAAGTCCAGATAGTCAGCCATTTGTTACCGAGACATTATCATTTGGGTTCCTTCTGGGTTTTATTTGCTTCAGGCCCACAGGTTTGTGTGAAACACTTAGTACCTGATATTCAGTATGTCGTCTGTCGTCATGTTCAGATCGTTTTACTAATGTATGTGTATGAAGGGGAGAGTGTGTCCACAAGGAACAGGGAGTGCCATCTTCTGAGTGAGCGGACACTACGAGCATGCTGTCCAATTTAGGCCACCATACAATAATATTACCTGGATATACAAGTAATGATTCCATCTTCTGTGATCAACATGTGTTTAACATTTCACTACTTGTCACTCACAAGTTTGTATCTGTAATTCCTGGTGTAAGGCTAGTGTAGTGCTTTATTTACTGACTTAAAATGCTCTATTTATTTTAAGCAGTAACTGTAGCCTACTAATTGTACAGACCTGTAACAGTCATGTCATTTAGTTATCCAATGAATTCCTCATTGTAAGGTTAACGTCCACCACATTGAGTTTTGTAGTTGATCGTCGTGCATGTCAATCAAAATACCTCTCGTCAAGTAGACGGGTTGGACAGTTGGACAGTGCTGTGTCCCACATTTACGTACTGTAAGCAAAGGCTGGCACTGCAAGAGTATTTCATCGCTAACATATGAAGGTAATTAGCGCTGAAGGGACATATGAAGCAATAATGTTTAAGTGCCCAGGCACTGTCCTGGACTTTGAGCTTCAACCCATGTACATAAATTACATCAGGATATCTGCACAAGCATTTACAAGGCAACTTATAAGGCCTTTTGGCATATAACAGTGGCCCCTTTTTGGGTTGTTGAATAGGGACTAGGGGTGCACAATATATCGATTCAGTATCGTTATCGCAATATCACAATGCGCAATATCATATCGAAAATGTTGCAATATTCAGTTTATTTTGTGGAGAGATGCGTCCATTGGCTGTTTGGCTTA
>JAODOY010082913.1:670-37861 GCA_025399855.1 Forbesichthys papilliferus | reverse complement strand
TATATATATATATATACAGTATATATATATTGTTTGTTTAATAGTTTGGTTGTCCATTGGTTTTAGCATCAAAGTATCAATGTTTGTTCTCTGTGTGTTGTTGGATTTATTCCCCATGACGTTTTATTGATTAATGTTGGAAAGTAGAGTTGCAACAGACTATATATCAATGTTTGTAGTAGTAGAATTTCAAAACACTGACACCTTTTAGGTGATATGCCAGCCAAACAATCCTTCCACCCTTTCTCTATTCAGCGGGATCATTTCAAGGGTGAAACAAAAGCACTTCCTTTGACATAATGGCAAGTCTTGGCCTCGTGCCAGGTACAGTGTGGCCATATGTTCAGTCAAAGATACAATCTCTCTTTCCAACTGCAGCATGCTGATATAATCTTCTCTACCAGGAACAAATGGGTCAACCAATAATTTCAAGTGTCATAGCATCAGATTATTTTGAAACACTTTGCACATGCCATAATAACAGAAAACAACTATTAACATTTGCACATGAATAGGTCTGTTTTAGTAAACAGGGACTTGTTTTTGCAGTGCTAAATTGCCTCTGCTGTTTATTGTCAAAGCATTATTATTTTTAATGAATTACTTCACTACTTACACTTAAAATTTCAATACATGCCAATTAGGTATTTAGTTAACTTGTGTAGGCGATTTAACTCGTCCACATTTTGCTTTGACATTTTTGTCTATAGCAGCAAATCTATTACGACTCCAAAATAAAAATGTTCAACATCACCTAATGTATTGCTTTTACGTGAGAAGCAGCTGTGTGATCAGATTTGATATATTTCTCCTAAATGAAGCTCTTGTCAACATCAGGTCGTGCTGTGGTGACCTCTGCAATGTACAGGCCGTGGTGAATAGGCTAGGCTATAATACCCAAAAGGCATTTCAAGCGTCATCTACCTAGACCTACTATCGTCACGTTTTTATTCGTGTCTGTGCACGTCATGTATGGCTGCGCATGTCATGCAGTTCCACATTACCGACAGACTTGTGTCTATGAAGCATGTGAAAACGTTTACCATTGAACGATATGGGTCCAGCACCGTGGATAGGCTACTGCTGTTTGCACTGTGTGTTCCTGTTCACATGCAGGACCATGTGAGCCAACCAGTACGCACACAGTGGAGAAGAGACCAGCTCCGTTCAGGCTGTACAGCACGGAGTGTTCTTACTAGGCTTTGCGGGTGAGCGTGACTGACTACCCCATACAACACGCCCTCCCCCTCCCGTATTTTGTGTGTGTGTGTGTGTGTGTATGTGTATGTGTGCGTGTGTTTGTTTCTCCACTAGGCTACTACCACTTTGCAGCTGGCAAAACAGGCTGACATAGCCTACTGTGTTGAACAGGAGTTACCTTCGCCTAATCTCCATTTGCATTGCCATGATTATTTTGGCTATTTGCAGAAATCATATGTTTAACACTAACTTAACACTATACAATGTGCATTTATTTTATTTAAAACACATTAATGATAACAACATGTAAGGAACGTTGGCAACATCGTGCATACTAGCCTATTAAACAGGCCGAGGCATTTACAAGGAAACGAAACAGTTCGGCGTGCACACTGGAAGTCTGATCCCATTTACTTACGTTTGTTGGCGATGATGGAAATATGATACTTTTCCGCCATCTACCGGTTAGTGTGCAGCCCACTAAGCAAACAGCCACATCGCCTTTTGCACTACAGAGGGCACAATTTCAATCGAGAAAGTTATGTTGACAGTTTTTTTAAACAATAAATGAACAGCTGATGGACTGATGAACAGCTGACATACTCATAGGACTATACACATCACACATATTTGACATGTAGGCACATTATAAACTAGGCCTATTTTAGAGATTCTGTTTCTCTTTTTCTGTTTTTCGTTAGGATGCCCTGTTGGTTGGACATCACATTACACCAACACGGCGATTTTGTGTGCTTTACTTTACTGCTGATTGATATAGGATAATCATTGGGCTTTAAATGCTGTTTCATTTGTAATATGTGTCATTGAGCAAAAGTGAGCATTACAGCACGTTCAGTCTACTGAACACGCTGATTGCTCTTGTCTAGCGAGGTCGCTTATTGGACGAGATTCTCCGATGACGTTGGCTACTGACGTATAATTTCCAGGAAGATACAGTAACAGCATCACCTGAATTCTTTCTTACAGTCGACAAGACTGTTTGGGAAGTTCCATATTGCAGACTGTGTCAGCATTATAGAAAGTCCCCATATGTGACAGCGAACTCTCGAATACGCAGTATTTTGAGCATAAGACACGCTATTTAAAATTTTAGTTTCGGGACGAATTCAAAAAGACTAGATCAGACTAGACTACAGGACCCACTGTCATCTCAATACCAAGGGGAGGCAAGAGTTCTGCACCTTCATGTGTCGAAATCATTCATATGAGATATGAAAGCAATTCTATAATAAACAATTGAATCACAATCGAGTGCATAAGCCCATGAGTGAAGTTCCTAGAGAATGCATTTTAACAGGTAAAGTGAATAAATGGCTACGTTTATTACACTAAAGCTAGCTGGTCGAGGTGATGCACATCTTTTCACAAACTGTGAAACTGCCCATATGGACATTTTACTCGTGCTGACTGCTGAGTATGGTCGTTTGAGAGTGAATCTGCAGATGGCGCTCGTTTCACCGTTGCATTTAAAGCAGTAATTAGTGGTGAATCCGACAGATTATATTGGAAGTGCTTTACAATGTATCATCAGAAACCTGGAAATTGTATTGCTGAGGTTGACCGTTTTGCCATAAAATGCAAAAGGTCAATGGCCGTTGTTGCAAGTGTCTTTCAAGGTAATTTCTCAAAGCATACTTATGTAAGGAATAATACAAATACTTTATCTAAGGTATAATTATACCAATCCAGATCTATTTTTTCCATATACATTCTTAAAATGTAGTTAGTACCTACAGTAACTACATTGGAAAAGGGTGTAACTTGTGGACTATCCTGTAATGCATATGTGTATAACTCAGAATTTCCTTTTACATGTGAAAGCTTCACATGTCGTCAGACCTATGCAGGGAGGCCAACTGTCAAGCTTTGCAGGCTTGTGACTAAGCTGCCAGTAGCCTAATGTAAACCCCACTTCAAGTGACCTTTCCCAAGCCTTGCCCTTTCACTTGTCCTTCCTAGTTACTGTAACTAGGTAGGACAAAACACCATACAAAGATATTAAAGTAAAACAGACAGTTCCGTCAGATTTAAAAAAAAAAAGATCAACTGTTATTGGAAGACATGCAAAAAGGGGCGTGGCTTAGGAAAGGTAAATTCCTGCTAGTTCCTGTTAGTTGTACAGTATATGCTGCTTACAAATAACCGTGTAAGCACGCACTGCACTTCCACAGAAATTTATACCGCTGCCTATGTGATGAAGATCATATGCCCCCCTTGGGGAATCGAACCCCAATCTACAATGCAGCCTAAAACCCATGGGCCCTAGCCTGCATCGTCAGAGCGTCCTATGAGGTGTTAGAGTCAGAGGAGTGAGTGTTAACTAGACACTGCACCTGCTGGCCACCGTTACACCTACTGACAAAAATCCCACTTTTCCTGCAGTGGTGTGGGCACGGGCAGTCTCATTCACACACAGGCAAGAAAAGGCTGACTAACATGAGTGGATTGACTTGCTGTATCGCTCAGTTTGCTGCCGATGTGAACCAGCAACAAACCCCAAATTGCAGTCCATTGAGGAGAGAATGGCTGTTTTGGAAGCCAAAGTAAATTGTTGCCCTAGCGTGGATTAAATTAATTGGATCATTTTAAAATTGCTGGGTATATATTTACTTTAACTGTGGCTTTTTCTGTTTTGCATTTCTAAGATACAAATGTAATTGTTTTTGAGATGCCTGTAAGATCTACTATGAGACACTATGCAGGAACTTCGGCCAACTGGACCTTCAGAGTCACCAGAGAATGCAGAGGGTACAATTTGTCAGACAGTAGTATATGAATATACTCTAGAAGATATAGAGAGTGTCGTAATGATTGATAGTGTTAAGTCAATTTGACATGAATTAAACAAGACACGAGTAGATGTATTGTGTCGTCACGCGTTACATTTAGCAGTACGTAAAGGCAGGTTTAGTGATTCTCGAGAACACTTGATAACTTGGAGCTCAAATCAAAACAAACTCCCTCAGAAGCTCCGCCCCACACATCAAAACGCATTGCGAAGCCAATCGGCTTTGCTGGTGTGAGCAGTGTTTGCCACTTTGTTTATCTTCCTTACGGAGCCAGGGCTACCAAGTACAAGATTATGTTCTCAGCACGCACAGAGAATGGTAAAATAGCTAAATGTGAGGAGATTTTTGGTGAATTTGTCAAAAAGTATATTAGCTAACAAAGTTGATACCTTTTAAAGAAGACTAATTGTGTCATCACACAATACATCGAGCAGTACATAGCTGTCTGCACTGATTGTGTTTACCCTTGCTGAAAAGCATGCCTAGCTTTCAGCAAGCTAATAGCAGATGACATGGACGTCTGGAAGGGCCCTACTATTGATATGATGTCCCACGAAGGAGAAGGGCACCTTCGAGGGGGTGTCTGGGTGGATCGTGTGGCCTCCATCCTTCAAGGGGGTGTCTGGGTGAATCGTGCGGACTCCATCCTTCAAGGGGGTGTCTTGGTGGATTGTGCGGCCTCCATCATTCAAGGGGGTGTCTGGGTGAATCGTGCGGCCTCCATCCTTCGAAGGGGTGTCTGGGTGGATTGTGCGGCCTCCATCCTTCGAGGGGGTCTCTGGGTGGATCGTGCGGCCTCCATCCTTCGAGGGGGTGTCTTGGTGGATCGTGCGGCCTCCATCCTTCGAGGGGGTGTCTTGGTGGATCATGCGGCCTTCATCTATTTGCAGCCAGGAGCTCGCTGACCTGTGTGACACTAATCCAAAGTATATGGCTACACATCACAGACGTCTGTACACTGGAGCACTAACTTCACTTAGTAATAATGGCAGTTATTATCAAAACGAGAATTAAGTGAATGAAAGACAGAAATATAAGAACTATACAACAATGCTGCCATGCAGCTCCCATTTCCGACATGCTATCGAGCCCATTCCAAACAGCGTTACTAGTACTATCCAGTCAGAGCTAGGTGGATGTTTGCTGTATGAGGTGAGGATCCATGTCAATAAAAGTACCTTAAAGAACAGGTCACACAACTGCTAATGTCTGTGAAAGACATTGTTTGGCATTGTTTAGCAGAGTGTGCTTAAACATTTTCTAAAAACCTCTCTTGTTGCCAAGCTATACCATGTGCAAATGGTTGCTGACCCCTGCGCTATAGTCTTAAGTAACTGCAGTATTAATGTATAATAGGTTTGCTAAATATACAAATCTTTAAATCTAATTACTGCTGTTGTAATAGAGGAGTGTAATCAAGTCTGTATTATAATGGCCCAACTAAATTGACCTACCAATTAAAGTCACTTCTCTTTTTAAAAGTCTGTTTTCATCCAGTGTTGCTGAGTGATGCATTATGAGTACCAGTGGTGAGTCACGGTCGCATTTGTATAGCTTACATTTTCATGTACATGTGAAAGCCTCCACTATAGACCTATAGGTGCTGGGGGAGTGGAGTCAACTGCCAAGCTGTTCAGACTAAAACTGTCAGAAGTTGACACCTCACTTCAGTTATTGGCCTTTCATGATAGTTTTCTGTACTGCGTATAAGTTCCTGTGATTCTGCACTGCACAGTGCTGATTGCTGATGAAAATCCCACCTTTCATGCGGTGGTATATATTGTTTACATTTTTGATTGAATGCACTGCATCCAATTGATCATTCAAAATACATATCTTGAAAGGACTAGTTTGTTTTTAGTTTAATTTGAATTCCAACGTGTTAATATTTGCATTTGCAGGCTTTTTTTTTGTTGTTGGCAATATCAGCATAACTCATATCTCAGCTGGGAAAGCTGGATATAATAAAAGGCATTATCCATCAAGCATATTATAGTTGTAATAAAGTGAACTGTAGCTTCTGACTATAATACAGTGGATAAAGTAGATACAATGCTACTGTTCTTGGTAGTATTAGTATGCAATACACCTTAAATGCTAGATCAGGCATTTAAACAGTCATTTATCTATCTATCTATCTATCTATCTATCTCTCATATAATTGTATACAATCCTCCACACTACAATATTTATACAGTATGAAGTGTGGTTTTATTCATTAAGGTATTTTTGTAATTTGAACAGTATACAATTAGCAGGAAATCCATGCAACAAAATGATCTGAGACTATGACCTTTTGTTTTTGAATGATATCACTGAGGTTTTATAGGCCAAGATTAAACAAGTGAACGTGATATACCCGGAAATCATATATCACTGGGCGCTTTAACAAGGACTTTGGACTCACATAAATACTGTGATAATGTGAGAGATGCTTCTAAACTTCAAGTGACCAGCAAACACAGATTCACTGGTGATTTGCTCTATTCTCAGGTACGTTAAAGATTTCTCTAAATCATGAATACAGAACTTGATAGAAAATATATTTAAATGTGACAATTATGTTGTGCCAGTAAGAATTAAAGATTCAATATGTATGTTTGTGGTAAATACCGCTTATTTGTATAAAGATTATTCCGAATTATCTTCTGTTTTTGAATGGAATGTGTTTCACGATAAAATTGCAAATTTTCTAGCTGCTTGCATGAATTTAGTAATAAACATGTTCGTAGTGTATAAGTCTTAGTGTGCTGTTGTGTTTACTACCTAAGCTCTCAGATATAAACATTAACAGAATCATATGGCAAAACATGTGACAAAGTCTTGTAAAAGAACACTAAGTTCAAATGCTATAAATGTATAGTTATCCAACTAATGATTATATTACTATGATACAACTTATATGTTGTTTTTGTTTTGTTATGACATGTCAAATAATTCGTTTTTCATCGCTAATGAACACGTTTTTGTGGTGGCCTTTGTAATAATACATTATGCTAGTTGTGTTGTAAATGTAAAAATAACTACTATTTAAATGTTTTGATAAATGTTTTAATGTGATTCATGTGTCTGTTTCAGTGCAAAATATAAGTGTGTGCACAGAATGTAATGTAATGAATGTAATATCCCCATTATAGATACTACTGAAGGCCAGCAATGGAGTCCCACACATTAAAAAGGAGCCAGTCCTTGAAGAGCTTGTCTGGAGCTCCTGAGGGGTCATGGGTCATGCCAGCTTCCCACCTCTGGAACAGGAAGTCTGTCTCTCAGCTGATTCAGCAGTAAGTGTTACAAATCCATAGCCAATGTCTCTTACATTATTAACAGTTGAGTAGTGTTAAATAAGGCCACAACCCTTCTCAGACGTGTGTGCACATAGTTTCTTTTTGTGGTGGATCAGAAGCTAGAGGAAAACCTAAGAAAAGCTTTTCCTAATATAACATCTAATGGAAAAATATAGGTGTGTATATAATGTAAACAACCATGGATTTATTTTCATCTTGTGACCCTCCAAAATCATCTTGCAACCCACTGTGGGACCCTGACCTACATTTTTACAACCACTTATGAGTGTTTTCAAACAGATATCAGAGCTGTGGAGACTTAAGGATCTTTGAAAAGTCAGAGCGCAAATTTCAGGTAACACAACTTTGAGCGTGAACTTCCATCCACAGTTTCTATATCAACATGAACGTTACAGCTTCAATATCAACATGGTCCCCCTCTCTATGCTACTGTAGCTGCCTGCTGTAAGCAGTAAAGTTGGGGTCTTAGAGAATCAGCTGGATGGTCGGCGGAGGGAGAATGTCACACCTCCGGCATTGGGAACCCTGTTAAGGACTCGCTCAATGAACTACCTGCCCCAGAAGAAGGCTGATGGTACCAGCGCTCTGCGGGCCCTGTTTGAGTCCAAGGCTGCTCTGCAGCAGGACTATTCAAGTAGTCCACGTCTTAACGCTTCATCAGCTTTGGGTAGTAGAGCAGTGGTAGACTGCCCCCTAGTGGCCTGGAGAAGTCATAACAGTCCTGTGCCGGAAGGAATCACACAGGTTTGTTTTGTCTGTATATTAGCAAGAGTACATATGTATAAATAGCCTAAATGTAATTGTTAACTATAAAAGTGTTTGCTCTTTGTAAACCATGTTCTTAAATTGTAAAGACTTAAATGTGCATTACTGCTCTCCATTGATCCACAGAGGAATACCCAGGTGGAACGGCGCAAGACAGTAAGCGGCCTTCCAATGTCCTCCAGCAGAAACTCACATGGTGAGTCACTTTTGCGTATATGTATCATCACAGATTAAAATTAGTGTCACACTGTAAGATGTTAAAAATAGTTTGTTATTGAGCCATGTGGCTTTTCAGTACATGCCTGTGGGTTTTGTGAAATAGTATTACATTACAGTATTGCTCTGTCTGGAGTGATTTCACGACAACACGGGCAGGAACATAGCATGTGTGGCGCACACACGTGAAAAAGATAAAGACCAGAGGACACAGAGAGACTTGGAGGAGCAGAAAGGTCTGTTCTTTGGCCCTGGACGTCACAGGGAGCTGGCTAAATAAAGCGTCTATGGCTGTGTGGATGCCCAACTATGCGTCGGGCACACATGCTGGAGATGGGGTGTCACTGACCGTTATGACCGTGACGCCGATCCCGTCATGCCCAGGTCATTCCTCTGCTTCCGAGTGGTGACACTGCCCCCCCCTCTCCACGACCCTCTGACCACGCCCTGTGTCTCAAACAGACATGACACACACAGAGGTTACATGTTAACATTTTCATTGACTATCTAAGGTCTGTTGACCAAAGCATGCTGGTACATAATAATTAACCAAATGAAAAAGGTAAAGAAAAGAAAATAATACAGCTGATTCAGCCAAAAAAAAAGTAATGAATAAATAAATTAAACATTACTGGTTCACTTTCACACCCATAACCCTGAAACGCACTATGAACTCACACATTGCGGTGGAAACTGCTGTTTTGTGGGTGCTATTGCCGAATTCAGGAGTGTACATTTTGAAAGCAGAATTTAAATAATAAATCACAACCAATACTATGAATACCACGTACAATCAGGGTCATATGTATTATTAAACCTCTTTTGGAGTCTTATCAGTGGAGTCATATTGGTCAACCTTAACCAAAATAGGAACACTTGTGAGTGTGTTTTTATTATCCAGACCTCTGAGCTTGCCTGGCGACATCACAACAAGGTTCCACCTTAAGTGCCCATTTTAGTGGGTGACAACGTGTCCCTGGGTATGCGAGATGAGGGGGTGTCCCAGTTCCCTAGTGACTAACAGAGGTGGTTGACTCAGCTGATAGCTGCCTGCCTGCCAACCTCCCAGAAATAGCCAGCCTGTCTTCCTGGGGCAGTAGGTCTGATAAAAATCAGCTTTCGCCAGAGGGCTAGAAAGAGACCGTGAACGGACACTGAGAGAGACAGCGGCATATAGAGCGTGAATTGGGGACTTTACAAGGCCCGCAAAAACAAAGGGAAGGAGCTTTACCCATCGTACAACTGACAGGACTACAGTGGATGGTGCCTTTGTGAGTATCACCTATACATTATACCTGAACTTGGGAAAAGCTAGACTACGCACAGATGTACATGCTATACAATTCCTCATTTATTATTTACTAGTTTTACTGCTGTTCACTTTACAGAACTGCTGATTTACTGTTGTGTAAGTCTGATATTGTGTGATACGATGTGGAGGTTATGTGATGGAACCTCTATTGTTTTTCACTTCCATCTACTCAAAAGACATTTCACGTCGAGCTAACACAGAAAGCATATCACTAGCAAAACATGTTTAAGGAAATATATTAGCGTTAGAAAAAATGTATTAAAAAACAATGACAGACATTAATGTCATTCGTGAGTGAAATGCACTATTCAAGGTCACAGATTTAAGGGTTGTCACTGTTAGCAGGAATCTTGATGATATCCTAAGTGGCTATAATTTCCCAGCCCCTAATCCTGAGAAATGTCTGGAATGAGAGGTCAAAGAATGGGATCAGCCAATCACTTCCATCGTCTCTAAATATTACAATCGAAATGGGATCTGATTCAGTACAATGTAACAGGACATATCTGTCACATTGCAATTCAATGGGCTAGATTGCAATTTATTGTTTCACTTTGATGTGCTGTCTGGGGGGGGTGAGGGGTGCAGTATGGGTGGGATACCTCACTACCGTGCTATGGTGGTTGGCTGATGGCTCGACACCAGCTGATGGCAGTGAAGGTGTTGGTTGGGAACGAATGCCAACTGCATTTCACAATCATTTGGACAGCTGTCGGTAGTCCAGGAGCCTTTGCATTGCTGTGCCTCTTATAGCTCCCTCTCCATTCCATTAGAGGGGAAGATAATGGCGGTCTGGCATGCAGTGGAATCCACCAAGCCCTGGTAGATGTCAGTAGAAATTACTCTTCTGTTCAAACGGCTTTGAAGATGAAGTCTAAACAGGAATGACAAATAGCCTGTCTCGAGAGATATTCAGTAACACTGGCATTTGTCTTTAAAAAAAAGAAAGAAAAAACTCACACTAAAGAATATCTAAATACTGAAATATCAAAAGTGGTTAGAAGATGTTCAAAAGCAGCTGGTCAATGTACAGTTCAGACCTAAAGATAAATAAAGCTTTAGTCATTAAATTCACTTTTCACTTGGTATAAGCAGACATTTTGTAACTTTGCATCAATGTCAATGTGGAGCTAACTTCAGGTTGACCTCATACTCTTTTGGGGTGTACCGTCAACAGGACCCACAGAGTTTGTTGTCTCATTGTGTCTGTTCATCCAGCTATGAAAATGTTTAAGTCCTGGCTCGTGAGAGGCGCCAACTAGCTAATCTGCCCTTTTGTCCAGGGAAAGCTTACCATGTTAAATGGGAGGTGTGTTCAAATCTGGCCATTCGTTACAGCATGGTTGACCCATGGGTCAGCCCAACAATATGGGTTGCTGACCTCTCAAACTCTATAGACTATAGACATAAAATGTAAGTGCAAATATATATATATATATATATATATATGATCATGCGTGTGTTTAAACCAAGCAAATCCCGCTGCCAGTTCAGTGGTGAAAATTACTTGATAAGATGTCTTAAATTAGGTGCAAATTTACTTAATTCAGATAAGATATTTATAGAAACAAATCCAACTAGATTTTAAATTTAAAAACAAGATTATCGCAAGTTAGATATAGTTTTTGCAGTGCAATTTTTAAGTATTACCACTGCCATTGGATGTTGTGTTATTTTGTATGTAATTATGCAGTTCAGTTGTTTTTTTTTATTTCCTCAAAGTTCACATTGAATATTTTCCTTTGAAATATAACCACAATTACTTTTTTCCCACAGGCCAAAGTTTGACATATTATTGAAACATAGCTACTGCAGCAAGAGGCTGAATAACATTTCCAAACTTTTAGTTAACAGAGATCCTTTTCACATTATCCATACAGTCGGGCGGTGGTGTTGCTTTAGTCAGCTGTTGACGGCAGAGAGCTCACACAAACAATCGGGGTTGCTTGAGCTGAGCAAGCAGTTGCTGTTAATGGTCTTTTCTTACACCAGACCTTCATAGTCAGCCCATGGCATGCGGTTTGCTGAAGAGCTCAAGCAACTGGCAGGCTGTGTGGAGTTATTTGACTTCCCTACCACTAGGATCAAAGCCTAACTCAGCATAGTATGTGTGTTACATTGGCTGTTACAATGGTGTGCTAAACTTAGGTAGTCAGCTAAAAACATCCTCACATGTCACCACTACTTAATGACAAGTGCTTACATAGTTTTCACCAGTTATAGACACAACAACATGAACGAGATAAGACTCTCCAACGACACTATAACTACACAAACCTGTGGCAGGTGTTTGATGCACATTGAATCTTTGAATTGAATTGACCTGATATGTAGGTCACTGATTTCCAGTCACTCTGGAAAGTGCAGTTATTGATACCGTAGTTGTATGATTTTTATTCTTCATTCAAGAGCATTTGAAAATCATACATATCCTTTGTGCATTTTCTTTATTCTGTCACAGATGAGAGGAGAAGCCAAGAGTTGATAACTAACAGAGACAACCCAGTGAAACCAGGCCAAGACCGAACGCCTCCCTCAATCTCAGTGAGAGACAGATCAGCTCTCTACCTGTCAAAGGTGACAGCTACAGACACCACAGGACACATGGCACAACCAGTGAGTTCCTGGCATACCTCTACTTTTACCCACTACACACACAGGGGTTTCAGGAAGGGGAGTGTCCAGACAAAAGCCACCAGTTAATCATTTGTAGCAGAGCAGAAGAAAAATATGTTTCACATACATACATGAGTACACCAGCAGTTATTGGATCTGCATTATGTTATTCAAAGAAATGCATTCATCTGAGGCGTTTAAATTTGATTTACTAAATGATCTTGACTTAACTGTCTTTTATTTTTCTTTAGGACTTCATCAAGCCTTCAGGAAACCAGATTAAAGCCAGTAAGGTAATTGTAACAGACTATATTCTCTAACACTAGACTGTGGGTGTTTTTAGTTTAACCCTATTAACGTTTAACTATTACAGCATATTATTACTATTATTTGTGGTTACCACACTTTTACAAAAAAGTATGGTAACATTCAACTGAGACTGTAGAGATATATTTGTCAGTGAGACTGTAAAACATGAATTTGTTTAAAACTTAATATGTTTAATGGCTGATATACTACAATATTCAGACTTTGGCATTGACCTACAATGCCATAAACAATATTTGACAACACAGGTACAATACAATAAAGCAAGCATTTGAATCCTATGCAGTCCATTTTCACTGATAGTCCAACTAAACCTTTGTTATCATTTATATTTGATTTCTGAATAGCAAACTAAGATTGCAGGACATGACGGTATTCAAATATTAACATTTTAACAAACTACTAATGACGTGTTTTGCTAACCCTGATGTAATAGAAGATGTTTGCGGTGGGGAAAAAAACACAAACGGAAACAGGTAAAGTCTGGCTTCTCTTACTAAATTCACTAGCATTTAACATTTACCATACAGTATATATACCTAATATAATTGTCATCAATGGAATAACCAGAACTCCTCCTGTTTCTATCTTTCATTTCAAGATGGCCAACATAGACAAACAAATCACAGTTTCCAACATATCGCATGTTGACGATGACATCTCTCTTCCCCCACCTCCGCCAATACCACCAAGATCCCTCGACTATGAAGGGCCCTCATCTTTAAGTGGACTCCCCATGCCTCCACCCAAAGAAACCTTTTCAGCATTCAACCAGCAACGACAGAAGACTGAACTAAAGAGACTCTTTAAACACATTCATCCAGACTTGAAGGAAAACCTAAATGATATTGTGGATGATGAGCTAATGGAGGTCATGCAGTCACAAACATCAGAAACAGCGGATGCAGGATATCAAGGCGAAGTGCAGTCCATGAAGTGGATATTTGAGAATTGGACCCTGGATAGCATTGGGGATCCACATGCAACCAAGAAGCTGCTGGATGAGGAGAACTTAAAAAGCGGGCAAGTCCGCAGCACCTCCAGCAAGTTTGAGCATTTTGACGGTAGCGAGCAAATATCAGGTTCCCTTTCTACCGGTATACGGCAGAACTCAGTCAGAGGTGATGTCAGAACATCGACATGGCTGTTTGAGACCCAGCCGTTAGATGCCTTAAACAAACTAAAAAAAGATGACGGTGAACTAGTTGAAGCTGTGTTGAAAGAACCTATCGAGGGAGGTGACGTGAGAGAGGCTCGGCTGCTCTTTGAGTCAACCTCACTAAGTGATTTGGGGCGCTGCAACTCCATCGAAGACCACAACTTCCTGAAACTTACATCTGAACTCCAGGAGCAAAAGGGAGATGTCCAGAAGACTGTAAAGCTCTTCCAGGCAGAACCACGTTGTGCCATTAGAGACAATAGTGGCAATATCCACAAGATTAGGTCCATCTGCAGTGAGGAAATTATGAGCAGCAACATCAGCACTGCTCGATGGCTCTTTGAAACCCAGCCTTTGGACACCATCAATAAAGGAACTGATGGGATAAAGATAATTCGGGGCATATCTCTGGAAGAAGGCCTGAGTGACGGTGTAGATAGAAAAAAGTGGATGTTCGAAACACAGCCATTCAATATGATACAAGAAGGAAAAGAACTAAACAGATTTAAAGGAACATTGGCAGACTGTGGGGAAGATGTTGATGTTGAAAACAAAAGGAAGCTCTTTGAGACGCAACCCTTGGCGGTCCTGAAAGGCGATTCTCCAGAAGTCATTTTGGAAAAGGAACAAATAATTGGGGGTGATGTGAAGACGTCAATGTGGCTATTTGAAACAAAACCCATGGAGACACTGGATGATAGCTATGAACTTGGATGCTTGAACAAAATTACAATTTCTGCAGATGAACAAGGAGCGGTAAAGGGTAAAAAGCAGATGTTTGAAAACCACAGTACAACAGAGAGTACCTCAGTTGGACAATGTGACATTGAGAAAGGTGATGTTAAGTCTTTTAAACACCTTTTTGAAACAATTCCTCTCAGCAACATTACTCATTCTGATGAACAGATTGCTCAAACACAGGAAAAAGATATCCAAGTGGGAAATGTGAAAGGTAATAAAAACATTTTTGAGACAACTCCTTTATATGCTATAAAAGACGGCTCTGGACATCTCCACAAGGTCACAACAGTCAGTCGAGAGGAGGTAATCAAAGGTAATGTCCAAAACTACAAGTGGATGTTTGAGACTAAGCCTTTGGGTCAATTTGAAGACAGTAACAGAAATGTTGAGGTAATCAAAGGCATTACCAGAGAGGAAGATGCAGTGGGTAATGTCAAGATGGCAAAGTGGCTTTTTGAGACCCAGACAATTGATGGTATCCATTCCAAGTTCAACCCAATGGAGCAGCATACTTCTGGAGAGCCAGAAGAGTCTGGTAAAGGTGACGTAAAGACCTGCAAGTGGTTGTTTGAGACACAACCAGTGGATATTTTGCATATCAAATCGGAATCTGTTCATGATAAAGAAGCTATTGAGAATACCAATGTCAAGTCCTTCACATGGCTTTTTGAATCACAGACACTGGACAGTATCAAAGACAGTGAGGAGAAAAAATTGAAGTTATGTAGCGCCAAAGAGGATTCTGTAAAATCAGAGGTTAGTGCGAAAACAGTGAAACGTCTTTTTGAGACAGAATATTTGAACAGAATAAAGAAAGATCCAAACATGGAACAGGACGCAAGATATGTCAGCCAGGTAGATGTTCAGTCTGGAGATGTCTCACGCGTCAAAGAACTGTTTGAATCCCAGTCACTTGATGAAATAGGTTTAGAGATGGTGACAGCATTAAATGAACAGGACCAGGATGAACACATTCAGAAAGGATCAGTTCATAAATTTACCTGGCTGTTTGAGAACCATCCTATAAACATGATCAATAAGGAGGAGAACACAAACACTCAATTAATTAATGATGTCGCAAGCGGTGATGTCAACCACAAAAGGTTCATATTTGAAACCTTCTCACTGGATGAAATCCACGATCAACCTCTTGAGAAGCAGTCAGTCTGTGTGGAAGAACCTGTAAGCAATGTTGATGTAAAGTCCAGCACCATGATGTTTGAATCCCAGCCACTTTACGCTATCAGAGACAAAGAAGGACAATATCATGAGGTAACCACTGTGAAGAAAGAGGAGGTTGTGAGTGGTGATGTAGGAGGAGCCAGGTGGATGTTTGAGACAAAGCCACTTGACGCCATCAAGGCAGAGAATGAGGTCTATGTTATCCGAGCAGTCACCCAAGAAGACATTAAAAAAGGGGATGTCAAGTCAGCCAGATGGAAGTTTGAAACACAGCCTCTGGACTCTTTCGCCAGTCAAGAGGAGCCCTCTGTTAGGGCTGTAGAGGACATTGGTAGCAGTAATGTAGAACTCAGTAAACAGATTTTTGAATCTGAGCAGTCAGGCCAAAAAAAGTATGTGAGAATGGTTAGTGTCACTGATGTCCAGCAGGGTGCTGTCAGGACCTCCACCTGGCTCTTTGAGAATCAAGCCATTGATGGTCTCAAAGGGGAACCCCAGGAGCAATGTATGGTAAACACTGTCCACAGGGAAGATAACCAGAAGGGAGATGTCAAACGTTGCACTTGGCTTTTTGAATCACAGCCAATAGACAAAATCAAGGATACTGATAATGCATCAGCGCATGTTGTTGAAGAGGACAGACCAAAGGCAGATGTGAAGACCACAACCTGGCTTTTTGAAACCACTCCTCTAGACAAAATCACAGTCAACAGTGTTGCCGACACACTGACCCACCTCTGCCAGCTGGAACAAATTCACTCCAGTGGCATCATAATACAAGCAATTGATAGCATTAATATTAACATGGCGAAATACCACATTGGAAGCAAAGAGTGTGTGCAAATCCAGAAGGAGGAAATTGTTGAAGGAAACATTCGCAACATTGTGTTGCAGTTAATATATAAGCCAAGCCTGAAGCCCCAGGTTACTCTTCTTAGAGAGATAGAGAAGGGCAAAGTAAACATCACAGTTGTAGAACTCCCAGACAATAAAACACCCTCATCTGATAATTTGGATAAGGATCAAAGAATACAAAACATTGTCCAGACGATTGATTCTTGTTTGTCTTTTCAAAGTAAACATATGAAAAAAGGGATCATAATGCAAGAGTCTGTGGGGGGGCAAGGTGAGATGACAGTTTATTCACTCATTAGCCACTGTGAGACCAAAACCGAGAGTCAAGAAATTGAAAAGGGAGATGTGAAGTCTACGATTGGAAATCTCTTAGCTACTGCCAGTAATCAGAGGACTGCATCTTCTTCTTATAAAGTAGATGAAAATGAAAAAGGTAATGTAAACCTATACAAAAATTGTATCGAAAAAGGAGATCTACAGTACCTTATGAGTCTTCAAACTGATGAATCAGAAGGTGAAACTGACCACAGCCTTCCACCAAAAGACCACATTGAAATCGTGCAGGGGGACATCAAAGAAGCAAAGAGAAGCCTTTATCAGCAAAAAGATCAGGTGGAACGAACCATTTCTGATGTGTTACCAGGGGATGTGAAAAACGCCAAGAAAGTGTTTTCATCTGAGTGCTGCTCCAGTGTTGACAATTCAATCGCAAAGGAAGACATAATGAGCGGGGATGTGTTATCAGCAAAGCAACAACTTACAGGGAAGCAACCCGTCATGGTGGAAAAAGAGGGGATAGTGGCCGGTGACATCAAAGCAACGATGCAGTCTTTAGAGCTTGCAAAGAAACAGAGCATTCACATTGAGCGTAAAGTGGTAAAGCCAGGAAATATATACGATATTAACGTGTCAATTGAAACCCCCGAAGAAGAGGAAAGCCAAACACAGAGGGAAGAAATTATATCTGGAGATATAAAAGCGGCCAAGAAGTCTCTTGAAATGGCGAAGAACCAAAGCTTGCGTGTGGAACGTGAAGTTATTGTTCCAGGAAAAATATACAATGTCAATGTCTCAGCAGCTGAAGAAAGCTCTTCAACAGTGATGCAGACGTCATCATCTTCCCTCAGAAGCCAGCAGATCAAAGAAACGTATAAAAAGGTCAGTGATGCAGTGAAGGGTCAGAAAAGAGATGTTACCTTTCAGGCTTGTCATCAGGGTGAAATGCCACAAACAGTTGTAGTGAATAATTGTACACAAGAGCCACTACCAACTATTGTAAACACTGAGTGTGATGTTCAGACGACAGAGGAAGATGCAGAAGTTATCAAAGGAGATGTAAAGGCAGCAATTAGATCTTTGCAGAGTGCAGCAATGGAGCAGAAGCTCCTAGAAAAGGAGAATATTGTAAGAGGTGACATGGAGCGGGCTCTGCAATCTCTTGAGAGGTCTAGTATAAATGTCTCCAAAGGAGACTTTAAAGCTGCTATGATATACAGGAATTCAGGCAGAGTTTGTTCAGGTGACAGCAAGACAGTTCAAAAGCAGAGTGTTGTAGTATCTATGCCTACAACTGACACTGAATTGTCTCCTTCAATTTCAGTAACTAATGAAGAACCGGCACCTTTTGCACAGAATCCAACCAGTAACACTGTTGTAATGTTAAATGGGAACTCAAATTCATCAAGTCCTGAAGGTGTTATGCCACCTCCACTACCACAAAAAGTAAGGGAGAAGCCGCAGGACCCAAAGCCAGCTCTGCCACCAAAGCCACAATGGATGAAATCAACCGTTGATGACCAGGGAATCAAACTTTTGTCATTTGCTTCAGAAATCCCTAAAGCCCAAACTGTGGTTGTACCAATAATTAAACCATCCATTAAACCATCCATTCAAGCTTCACACAAATCCAAAGAAATGTATAGGGCAATAATACCAAACAAAGAGACATGTAACCAGAAATCTGCAAAGGCACCTATGTATATCTCAAAGGGTATGACTGCTAATAATGAAATTCCAGTGGAATGCTCAAATACTGAAGAAACTAAGAATGATACACCAGGACAGGATATCACATTGATTAATTCAAATGGCACTGACATAGAAATTCATAAGAATATTGTACAGAAAATAAATGCACATGAGGAAATACAAATGTGCATTCAGACCTATGCTGAAGATGGCAGAAATGAAATGAATATGGGTTTTAAGGCTGCTCTACAGAACTTTGGCAATAGAGAGAAGGGCACCACAGTCCCAGTGTCCTCTACGAAAATAAAAGTGGGAACTGAAAATATTATCCAAGAAAAACAGACTAATAAAGCAATCATACAAAACCAAATCAAATCTCAACACCAAAATCTCAGCACTCCCAACCAACAAAACAGAAAAACTGATTTGCAGATTCCCGCCCCCAACATTCCACTTAATCCAGTAAATGAAAACATTCATAACGACAACCAACAGCAACCTGGGGACAGAGTTGTTCTCAGAAAAAAAAACCCAAAGGAGACAGAAGATCAGCGACGCCAGAGACTCTCTGTCCACAAAGAGGAAATCATCAAGGGAAATGTCAAAGCAGCAACAGAGATTTTTGAAAATTTAAGGAAACGGGAAGAACTCAAGACAATACTGTCTCAAGTACAAGAGATAGAAGAAGAGACTGTTGATGTCGATGTTAGCAACTTGAAGACATTATATGAGAATGTGCCTGCTTGGATAGTAACACCAAGTAGAAATGCTAACCAGCGTTGTAGTGACAATAATGTAACAGAAACACATGACGATGAGATCGAAAGCACCTCCTCAGTTGAGACTGCATTCGAAGATCTCGAAAAGGCAAGCAAAGAAATAATGCATCTGAAGGAACAGACTATAGCTAAATTAATTGACATTGAAGAGGCCATTAAAAAGGCTTTGTACTCAGTCTCTAATCTGAAATGTGAAACTGACATCGCAGGTCTGTCAGGACTATTTGATGAATCCTTGAAGTCTGAGCAATGCTGTCAACCTGCCAAAAACATCCGGAAAATCAGCATTGTGTCAAGCAAAGCTAAACCAGGCCACAAAGAATCGACTCAAGTAGGCACGAAAGACGATTCAGCCACAAATGTGTCAAAACCACCAAATAGTGCTCCCACACAAGTGTATAAAAAGGCGCTAATCAGACAGTCCAGTGCCACATCTTCACCATCATTCATCTCCATCCACTCTGCAGCCAGAAAGACGACAGAAAACCCAAAGTTGCTCAACTCAACATTTAAACCTAACGAAGCAGAGAACAATGAAGGGGGTCAGGATTCTGCCAGTGCGCAACGCAAAGTCAGCGTACTTGAGGTGAAAACTGTTCCAGATGCTCCTGCTGGAATAGTTGGTACAAAGACAGTCAGTGAAACATATGAAGAAAAGGACGCATTTGGCAACTCTTTTGTTTCCTCCAAAACCTCAACATATGTCAGCAAGCAGCGTGACATTAAAACCTCTGCAATGTTTGAAGGTCCAACTAGATATGAAGTAATAGCATCTCCAGTGATAAAAAGATCTCAGCATCCTTTTGTAGAAAACGTGCTTGCCAATACCAAAGAGGAAGGTGCTGTTTTTGTAACGTTTAGTCAACCAGCAACTGAAAAGTACTGAAATGCCACTGTATCATTTATTCCTATTATGTATTTATGTTTTCTTTGAAAATTGATTGTCAGTTATCTTAACATCAACAATTCATCCTCCAATTAAATTCTATGTGGACTATTAAAAAATGTCATATAGGTTTTTTGTAAGCATTTAATGTTATTTCTTTTTATTAATGTTCAACAATGTAGTGATACTTTTTTTCAATTAAGTTATAACCAAGATTAAAATATGTTTGAAATTATAACTGTTGTTTTACTCTTTATCATACCACATGCACATGCAAAAAAACAACATTCGTGAGTGAAATCAATCAATATAAAATCATGTTTACAATTTAGTTGAGCAACACCAATGAAACAACCAGTTTTAAAGGGATTAGGCATTTTGCTTACATGTAGGTCAATACCAGGGTTTGAACCCACAACCTTTTGCCTGGGAGCCCAACACCCAGACCACTAGACCATCCTGCTCCCATGGTAGGCCAACTTGGGGGCTCAAACCCACAACCTTCTTACACCCAGACAACTAGAGTATACTGTACAGTGTACACTGCCTGAATTAAAAAATATCTCATACATTACAGGATTTAACAATGTCATCGCATTTCAAATGTGTCCAACATCACAATTTTCTGTTATCTGATATTAATTGAATACCAAATATAAATGAATAACCATCAGTGATCAGACTGTCAGGCTGTTCAAAGTTTATAGTCTGGACCACAGCCATGTAAAAAGAGAGTCACGTCACCTCTGTTCCCTCCAAATTACCGTGTTTTTAACATCAGTGGCGGATTGTGGAGCCTCAAAATAGTTCCCAGAAGTTAGCCTAAATACTAAAAGTACACTATAAATTATATTTTAAATGTAAATCTGTGCATTTATTGACTACTAATTACCAAAAAATTAAGTTATATTTCTGTATGTATATATATGTATTCTGTATATATATATATATATCGAAAGTAACACTGCAGTGCAAATTAAATAGAATAAATGTTAAGCAGCCACCACACACCACACAATATATTTTGTGGTGTGTTTTTTATTATATTCAATTGCCCACTTCTGGGGGCTGTTGTGTTATGGGTTTAACCTCTTCATGAACCATGAAAATGTCGAACTTCCGCTGGTGTAACTCTCTTTCCAAGGCTCTGGTCTGGATAAGCAATAACTATTAGGAATAGTTTGTCTGGTAATAGCATTTATTTACACACCCTTCTGTAATGTTCATGCAAATATAATTTTAGAAAATAATGTATTTTAATAAAATACAAATGAGAAATAAAAGCAAAAGCATTATTGTGATGGTGTACTATTGTAGAAGTATTGGATTGTTTTGAATAATTTTCACAGTGACAGAAAATAGGTGTGTGTGTTTGTGTGTGTATATGTACTGTATGCACGTATGCATGCATGTATTTTTAGCCTACATTTAAATTATTATTATTACAGTTCCAGTCATCTAGTAAAGAAATGTGCTCAGCTTGTTTGATGCCTGTCTACCCAGTGGAGAAAATGATGGCCAATAAATGTATCCTGCACAACTTCTGTTTCTGCTGTAAACACTGTAAAAAGAAGCTAAGGTGAGATTTTTAACGTCACAGTGTAAATTAGAATACATTATCAGAAAATCATAAGCTACTTTATTATCAAACATTTTCCTTTTGTAAATATATTTATATTTTTGTAATTGCAGCCTTCACAACTATTCATCTCTTTATGGAGAATTCTACTGTATTTTTCACTACCAACAACTTTTTAAAAGAAAAGGAAATTATGATGAAGGATTTGGGCACAAACAACACAAAGACCTTTGGCTTAAGAAAAACATTGAAAAAGATGAACCAGATGACTGCAAGATAATCCTTAAAGAAACAAAGAGCAATTTAAAAACTCCTAGTAGTACAGAAGAGTCTTTCTCTAATGTGTTTACCACCAAGTCTGCAAAAGAAACCACAAACAACATTGAACATGATATTAGGGACAAACTGACTTTTAACTGGCCACCAGAGAAACACAATACAAAAGGCATCAGACAACCATCCTGTGAAAAAAACAAAAAACATGACCTAGGAACAGCAGCATTTAGTGCTCCTGAATTAGAGAGGTATTCCGTTGATAAGAACAAATCTGGGATCAGTGAGAGAAAGGGAACACATTTTTTGACAGAGAATGTATCATCAGCCGCCTCCAACTCAAAATTTAGTGAAAAATCACCAACCGCTGGTTTAGCATCGTCTCCAGTGGAAAAAAAAACATGGAGCGTTTCCAACAAAATAGGGCTTTTTAATGTGAACAATTCTTCAACAGCGGTAGATTTTTCTATGTCCCACACAAAGCCAAAAGAAGGAACTGCAATATCAGCACCATCTACATTAAAGAGCAATAATGTAATATCAAATGAGAAGACACGTTTGCCTGCTAAAACTCTAAAAACAGTAAGATTTGCTTTAAATGTAGAGGTTCACAATGCCCCGCTGCACTCTGAGATGAATTTGGCACAAGATGAATACCATTCTGCAGAGGAAAGTGAACACTCACCTGTTGATAAATCTGATAATATGAAAAGTAACACGGCAACAGACATTTCTAAACCGCTGTCCTCTGAGTTCTCAAATACCCAATTAGGAAGTGAGGAAATGTGTAATCCATATGGAGACATATGGAAGGAAATGGCAACAAATGCATCCAGCCCAGAGAATCCTGAGGCGAACGCCAGTCTTGAGAACTTGCAGGTTTCTAGCCAACAAAATGATACAGGTCTAGATGGGCTTCTGGATAACTTTAAACACGATGAATTACAAAATGAGGAACAAGGCAACGATTTAACTCACACCAAAGAGCCTTTAAAAGCACAAGATAATACAGCAGAAAAGTTGCTAAATCTGAAGGATTCAGCGAGTCTACCAGAATATCAAATCAGCAATAGTCTTGAAAATAATGAAAATCAGTTGGAAAACACTGAATTGGTAAAAGAGCAGGAAAGCAGTAATGAGAAGCAGGGTGTTGAGAAATCTAAATCTTTGAAGGGTTTTACTGGCAGACGGGGGGAAAAGCCAATGGTAAAAATGGGTTCCTGGTCCAAAGGCAAGAGTCCCATTTCCAAGCTTTTCACATCTGGTAGCAATGAAAAAGCAAGCAAGGTTGAACCAAAAGACAAGAAAAAACCCAGCAGCATTCTGGGAAAGCTTTTTCAGTCATCAGAGCAAAGGACTGATGAAACAATATCATCCAAGCAGGAAGAAAGACAAGAAACCAATGCAGAAGACAACCCCTTTGAAGGCGTGCAACAAGGAAGCCCAGCTGAAATAACGAAGGATGACGCAACATCTCAAGGCCCGTCTGCGGAAATAGGGGGCCTAAGAAATAATGATTTGTACTCAACTGATCCCAGCTCCGTGAATTGTACTGCAGACAAAAGTATAACCACAGCGCAAATCACAGGGATAGAGAATACTGAGGACATGACTGATAGTACAGAGTCCCTGTTAAAAAATGATGAGGTCAAGATGGCGTCTCTCAATGAAAATATAGGTGTCTCCCTGGGCGACTCTTTAGCTGTGGACCTAATGAGCAATGTGCAAAGCTCATTGGAAAGTGGTAAACACATTTTAGACGACATAGTTCAGGATGTACCCTTGAACATCTTCGAAGACTGTGTCATTTCTGCACCTGCTGAAAATGCATTCCTCGCGTCAAATGAAATCCTGGAAACATCTGATTCAGGAACAGCTTCGCTGTTTGATGGTGTGTTTTCAAAAGTGAGCAGTGAGTGCGCACAAGACAACACAAATATTTTTGCTCAATTAGAGTCTGAGGAGGTAATTTTTTCCGCAGACAATATTAGCATGCTCCACTCTGAAGACATTACGGCTGTTAAAAACCAAGAGATAGTCAACATCACAGATCAGTTATTTGTCTCAAAACAAGAACCCATAAGGCAAGATGAGCAACAAGCCCCAGACCCTTTTGGCTTTAGCACGCAGACAAGTGAAATGCTAGCTAACTTTGACATATTCGGCACAGAAGGCAATGTAATCACTCCACCAAATGGTGTTAAGATTTTAGATCAAGATGGACATTCTATTCATTTAGATGGTAACCTGTCTGGCATTCATGAGGACATCTTTGCCATTAATGAAAGTGCACCCAGTCTTGCTATACACCCAGTCAGTCAGTCTAACTCAAACACACCGAGCAATTTCCTGGGTTTTGATAGTTCTACCCCATCAGAAGAGCTTGATATTTTCACTGATAAGGTAACATTGGAACAAATTGAAGCAAGTGAATCAATAGAGAATATTTTTGGGGCAAGTGATATCAATAAAATAGAAAATCTTTCCACAAACAATAGCTGGATGGATGACTTGCTTGGCTAAATAGTATGTAATGACAGAATAATATAATAACCGTACCGTAAGTACCGTTTGATTTTGTTATGTTGAATAACTGTTTCTAATGCGCAGAAATTAAACAATGTTTAGAGTCATCTTTAAAGTTTATGACATGGATACATTTAAATGTTTTCTTTATGGCACACGATTATTTAGTTGCATACACAAGTTTCTAACAAACACATTATTGATTATAAATATCTGATGATATAATTGTATATGTAAAAGTAATTTGATCATTGACTGGATATGCCAAAAAAATTGTATTATGAAGTTTATTTTTATAACAGTGCATTTATACTATGCAATACACTATGTTGACACATTTTAGACAACACTGCTATGCTTTATGTTATAAATAAAAAAGAAATAAAATACATTTGATCTGGTTTATAGCAACTGCCTGGCTTTGTAAGTATTAAAACATGTTAACTGACTCAAGGCAAGACACTTAAAATAAAAACATTTGCACAAAAGGTTGTATCATCTTCTGCTCTGCTCAAAATCTGCTTTGATATCTTAATATAATAATGTCAAAATCATAAACATTACAAGAATATATTTGAATAATGTTCATCTCTAATACAGCTGTAACACTTAACTGAAATGTTTTATGTATGTAAGTTAAGTATGACCACTTCTTAAATAATTATGACAAAAGTAGTATACTTCATACAGTTGTGTTGGAGCATATTTGAGCCACGTGTCTATGATTGCTGGTATTACACCTGTAGGGAATAGTCACATGCAAGGGTGAAACGTCAATAGGCAATCTGGTTAAATACTGTATATTATGTATTATTATACATGTTCATGTTCTAAGAGCTAAGGTATCTTCAGTATAGAGCCTCTAAGGCGACATGAAGAATTTATTTAAATACCAGTGCAATTAAAACAATAGTATGTAGTCAATAGTATGCAGTATATATTTAATTGACCTATCCTAAGCCCCGCCCCTTGACGGGAGGTTACCAAGATTCTAAAAATGCTCCACTGTTATTGGAGGACAAGCAAAAGGGGGCAGGGCTTGGGATAGGTAATTTGCATGGACATATATCAGTGTTATCAGTTACTGTAGGTTTGGGCAAATGTTACTTAGTGGTAACAACTACATCTACTTGAAAGCTGTAAATTGTGTGCATATTTCAAACATTTTGTTTGAAGTAGGGGCTCTGTACATCAGAAAAAGTGGTTTTGACTAACTATATTTACAGTACAATAGAAGTCATGATTGAACGCGTCGTTAAAATAAAGAATTTGAATCAGATTTTTCAGTCCTTTTCTGGTTATCAAGCATATAAACACAATCCATATCTGAATTGTTGTTTGTTGTCATTTGATTTGAAACTCTGCATACCATAATACCACTCACACATTCTCTCCTCCACCTACAGCCACTGTTCAAATAGTGAGCTGAAGGGAAAATGTGCACTTTTTTCATTCCGTATAGTTGATCCTATAATCTTTCATGAACACCACCTTTTCCCCAATCTGCTGTAACCAGACCCAATATTCACTTTGTGAAGAAGGTCCTTTGGGAAATGTTAAGTTGTGTCCCTCTACTGGGCATACGCCCCTTTTCATTTTGAAACTATTGGACAGCATTTAATCAATCGGCATGATCACATCATCTAACCCTACTACAATATTAACACGCTTTTCAACATAATCTCACTAACTCATACTGTGCAGCAGAATAAATTGATCTGAGAACAATCATCGAGTGGATACCTTCTTCCCTCTGCCTCCTCGGTTGAATCGGGCAGTTCGGTTCTCATGGTCTCAGGAAGCAGATAGGTGAGAGCTCCACTCGTTAATGAAAGGCTACTGAAGACAATCGTAGGTATGGACCAGTGGTATACAGCCAGCAGGTTGAGCACAGGAGACAGCAACCCTGCAATTCTGATCGCAATCGCTCCTAATCCTGAGGTTGTTTGTCTGTAATCAGAATTGAGACAATTTATACTGTAGAAAATGTTTTTTACATTAATGACCTTGCTATGGTTTGAGTGTCATATTGTTATGTCGCTAGTTAACTATTTACACATGAACACAGTAATCAATTTTAACCCTCATAAAAAATATATTTTTTATTTGAATAATAGTCTATTGCAATATTATAAAGTTGTACTTGTAATACCTGGCTTCTAACAACAATAGCTGTACAATTAAACAGAAAAGGATAGAGAAATTGCCTAAAAATGAACTGGCATGTTTTGGTATACCTCATACAGGTTGGGAACAGCTCTTGAACATAGACATTACATATGGATCCCGCCCAGTTCATAAAAAAACGTCCTGCTGCTGCTAGTGTTGTGACAGCAATGCCTTAAAGAGCGTAAATAACAACACAGTGTTAACAGGTTCATACTGAGAGAATATACTTTGTAGTAATCATTTATTTAAAGAGGCTTACCTTGAGGAACCACAAGGATTAGCATGCATAAAAGGCTACCAATCAGAATGGTAGCCATTAGTGATGATTTTCTACCACAAACTTCTATTAGCCAGATGCAAAGTATTTGAGCTGGTAATTCGATAAGTCCAAAAGTAACCTGGGTCAAAAAGATGTCCGTGCCAAAATTTCCGACATTGAAGGATAGACAGTAGTAGGTAAGATTTACTGAAAACCTTCATAAGGAAACAAAATATATTAGTGCAAAATATATTTGAAACCAGATGAATATAGTACAACAAAAATGTTTTAAAATATATGAACATTACAGTATCTGTCAGTTGTTTTACACAACATGGCCTAATATATTATCACATGTATGTGCAAGTTATGCTACCCAGCTTTCCATAGTTTTGCCCCACAGCACCGTTAAGTAGTTATCATACCATGCTAATGTTAATGTTAAGAAATACTTCCTAAGAATTGGTGAAATGAGAAGAACTCTTAGGCCACCATTCTCCACTGTCTTTTTCTCATCAATCTGCAATTGAGGTTTTAGTTAGTTTTGTCATATGTTAATATATCCTTTGTCTGCAAGCAACACGCTAGTCTAAAAGGTATATACTACTGTATTTTAATAATACAATTCAAACATGTTTGAACTACAATCAATTATTTCTGTACCTTTTCCAGAAGAGTGTCTGGAACTGTACGTTGGTTGATTGCTGCTGCCTTTAGAATCAAATGTTTAACCTCATTTGTCCTTCCTCTGTCCATTAACCATCTTGCTGACTCCGGAATAAACCTGGTAGAATAATTTAAAAGTGTCATCTGAAATAATAGAATAGAATAAATACAGTTGTGGTGATGGTGTAGTAAACTTAAGGAATGTGAAGATGACATACCATACTGAAATAGCGACCGCTACAAATGGTACTGCCATCACCAACTGGGCCAGTCTCCAATTACGAATGAAATAGATAATGCCAGCAAGCACACATTGTCCCAGTGCACCAAATATCTGACTCACACAAGCTCCAAGTGATCTTTTTGTCACCCCAACCCATTCAGTGGCTAAAAGGAAGAAAAAAAAACACTTAAAATACATATTAACCTTCCAAAAAAATTCTGCCTAGAACTACAAATCTCATTAAAAAATGTGATACAAATAATTACAAATAGTATCAATAGTAGATATATTTAAAACATTTAAGTGTATATTGTATGTTTGTTTGTTTCTGCACGTTTTTACTACTATTTTCCAAGTATGCTCCATGTCCAGGTGGTAAACAAATCGTACCTAGTACAATGCTGTTCAGGCGAAAACCTCCATATCCAACACCTGCTAAAAATTGGCTTGTTAAATAAAAGTAGAAGTTAGGCGACATTCCGGTTGTTATCATAAATATTAACATGAGAATCACTGGAACTTGTGTTGCCCGTTTGCGGCCAAATCTGGAGGAAGTATAACAAAGTCAGATGAAACAATCACTGAAACAATAAAAATAAAAAAAACAGGAAATAAAAATGTCACACTTACGATTCAGCTACAGGTCCAAATAACAGAGAACCAATGAGAATACCAGCCATTAATGTCAACTGTGCAAGTTGAATTAAGTAGGGCTTGTCACAAACAAGATTAAACTATGTAAAACAGTTAAATATGACCAGTTAATAAAGCATTGAGGCAACCATTATATTCTTAAAAACTCCAACTTACATCAGTGACTATGGTGGACTCGTACAGAGTCTTGTCATACACCCATCCATTGTGGCACTGTGTGGTCTCATTAAGTCCAAACCGCCGTATAGCTTCAATGTTCCAGTCCACAGGAACAAACATCAGACACCGACTGAAGGCTCCATCGTTGTCCCGTGGCACGGTCAAGTTCAGCTGCTCACCTATACTCAAGATGGAATCATTTCTGAGGATCCAGTCGGTGTTACAGTGCCGCGTCGGATCAGACTGGACAAAGAGCACACTTGCAAAATGAAAAAATAAAAGAAGATTTGGAAAGCACAGCACAAAAAGAATGACCTTTTGGAATAACCCAAATTCTCCAATGGTCCTTAGGATTTGTCCAAAATCAGCCATGTTGAGGGCATTAATGTTTCCAGAAGCATTTAAAGAAATCAATTAATGTTTAACATTACTAAATAATATAGTCATCATCCTCATAGAGCATCATAGTTGAACGCGGGTGGGTCATCAGATGAATGTCCTTGCAGCAATGCTTACAGTCAGAATATTATGCACCAACAAAGGACAGTGAGCATGATTTGGTATTGGTCATCAGATAGGCCTATGCAGTACAAAGTTCAAATCATCAAGTTTTATGCTATTTGGAATATACAGTATCCTATAGCATTTCAATTTAAAATTAATCTCTCTTTACATTATACCCAGGCTACATAATCTAGTATATGTAATATAGAACTATATGCGGGAACAATTAATTGATTGTGTTTAGAAATTCCATAAACAATTTTATACTGACTCAGGTTGTATAGTTATCACATTTATCTTATCTCAGTGTGACGATCACATTGAGCTCTAAAAATTCCCTGTCAAACATTAGGTTCAATAATCTGACTTGACAGAATAAACATTTAATTAGTTAACGTGTAGGATCACATTTGCATGGTTACCGTGTCAAAGAAAAAGCAAATTTAGCTTTCTGATAGACAACCCACCTCGTTTACAACCATACAAAAAAAAAATCACAACTCAGATTGAACTCAAATTCATATTTCATTCAGGATCACTTAAGTAAAAGAAAATATGTTATATGGTATATTTGACAATGTGGCCAAATAAATCCCTTTAAGGCACATGAACACATTAAGACGGTGGTATTAAGCATGGCAGCTAGGCGATCAGCTGAGCCGCCATCTGATTGAAGATCAGATCATGATTGAGATTATGTTCTGTGCTCGACTCCATGGCCTGCCTGAACGGCATGCTCGATTTATTGACATGCATTGAGACACAATAATCAAGAGGATGCTTGGACACAAACTGACTTATCTTGACTTTGGCATACTTTCATAACAGAATTCCAAGAGAATGCACTGAATGTACTTGCATGCACGCAAAAGCTATACCATTTCTTTGTGTGTGTGCATATTGTCTCTATACCTTTAAAGATACTGCTTATGGCTGCAGCCACGGGAAGGAATGGAGACTAGGTCTATAGGCTTCTGAGGATAAATAGGAATAGGAATAGGAATAAATAGGAAGTTGGGATACACAGGCCTAGACGACTAAAAGTGGCCGTAACAGACAGACAGTGGCAGAGGGAGGACGGTAAAGAAACCAAACCAGGTTTTCAGTCCAAAAAAAAAAAAATAAACTAAGTGTATCAGGGAATGAATGGCTGTGAGGATTCTAGCAAGCAAGAATGCTGTTGGAAAAATCTCCAAAAATGTCATTCAGCAAAAAAATAAATAAATAAAAAAGGCAAAGATTGAAGATAAATACAGTACGTAACAAGACAGTTGAGACGGTCCTGGTGACACAACGGTATGAAACAGGTGATATGCGGGCGTATTTGACTACGGACGCAATCGCCACAGACCAGTTCTGATTTCATTTTGTGTTAATGTGCTGCCATCTAGTGTTTGGGTTGATGCTAGTCATTACTTACGTAACAGGCAACAGCGAGTGCGCTAATGAACAGGCGGCTGAGACTAGGTTGTGGCATCCAAGGAGGATCCTCCAGGGAATGGAAAAGCCACTTGCCACTAACGTTGTGCAACATTGGGCGTACAAAATGGTGGTGGTAGATCCAGAAGATAGGAACAGATAATAACAGTAGATAATATGACTATCGTCTCATCAGGTCTGGCAGTGGGATTTAGAATAGTAGTATAGTAGTAATAGTTTACACCATGGGCAAGGTTACTTAACCATGCTGAAGTAGGCCTGGAACTGAGATCACTCAAAAAAATTGGTTTTGCTCAGTGCTAGAGAAGGAACAGCTTGAGGCAGGATAGTCCAACCTGACATGCCAGAGGAATTGTCGTCACACGGCGAAATGGAACTGAAGACCCGCGAGACCATCCTGATCTCGCGAGGCTAAGGGTAGTCCAGCAGTTAGAAAACTTTGTGGATGCGATCCCCAATGTGCCTCTTTTACCTGTAAGCATTGGGACAGAAGGCTATCCCACGTGCTGCATTAAACATTTAGAATATTAAATATCTGGACATCTGCATCATTTGCGTTCTGACTCTTTGATTTATGTACTTTACACCCAGCGAGGAGACACTGCAGTAATGCCCATAAGATCACCTCAAAGCTGCATTATACTGCGTGTGTATGTACAGTATATCTTTTTTTATATTACTACTGTATATACACAATATTCATAATCTTATACTCCCTACATCCAATACTGTTTTGTGTCCTGCCCACTTTCAAATACTATCAAAGAAAGAAAGAAAAAAACGTTATATTTTATATGAATAGCATCAGGTAACTTTATTCAGCTACTCAAAATTACTTGTTGACAACTTCGTACAGTAAATGTCTTGTATGGCAGCAATTCTATAATGTAATCACAAATGCCCCTCTTCTTTTATGTAATTTAGGTTTATGATTATTTTCATGTCTTTAGAAACTTTCTCCAATACTGAATTATGTAAGACATTTTTTCCAATCAATTATGGTAAAATACAATGAAAAAAAAAAGATTACTTAAAAAAAGGAAAATTATTAACAAAAGGCCAGATGACAATCACCTGAAACTATCATACCAGCATGATTTTTATGCCATCTATCTTGTAACATGGATTCACTTTCAGGTAAAAGGAACTGGAAATCAACTGTATATCATATACCAACAAGCACAATATGTGATTACAATCCCCTTTTATGCTAATGTTACCAAATCAATAAGGTGCCAATTTAACAAATGATTTGTGCATTAGTAATGTTTAAACATAAAGGCTAACAGTGGGAAAATAACTAATGTTGAGCAGATACGTGCTGTAATTCTCATTTACAATATGAAATGTATTCAAACAATCAATGCATACAAACCTCATGGTGTTTAACAGACCGTGCATGAATTGCTGTCATACGTACATTTTGAAATACAATATGTTTAAATACACCATTTAATGTATAACAGTACCTGAACTCTCACGGTCCTTGCACATGGTACTAAACAACCATACAGCGATACTGGGAGTGAAACGACCATTTGTGTGTGAAGATTAAAGAACAAAGACCAGAGCATCAACCACTACATGTGTCTAGTGTTTAAAACTGAGAAGCAAACATCTCGAGAGATTTTAACTGCATTTTGCTTTGTCCAGTAGCCATGCACACACCGCAAGTAGAGTTCCAGACCTGTTGAATTATAAAGTTTGCTGTCTTCAGGGGCTGCTCAGCATTCAGGACACATTGCCAACTAAATTTGCTATTTGGGAGTTAAAAGAAAAAAAAATCAATGGCAAACAATGATGAAGCATAACCTGGGTTTGTCTGTCTATCGAGTTTTTATTTTTTTTAAAGACAAGGTGAAACTTAATATTGAATTTCATGCCAACCATGGCTCCACAAAGCCGACACTGTTCCCGTTGACCATTCATGAACTCCTGCGTTACTTGTATGTTTTCTGAAACTGTTGATCTTATCCCCAAGATATATTTATTACCAACAACCAGTGTTCAGAGACGTGAAGAGGAAAAAAAACTATTGCATAGTATAAGAAAAAAAAAAAAAAAAGGTAGGTCTAAAATAAAAAAACAACCCTGTCATTAACAAGCTCAGGAGAAGTCAGCTGACAGAGGTATGTAGCAACTGCTTCCACTAGAGAGCGGAGCTATTTCTGTTACTTGTATACACAATGCCATCATCTGCACACAGAGCCTAAACTCTTTGGTTACTCTGTCACAAAACCCACTGCACAGCAGCTCTGAATGAAGTCATTCAGAGCTGCTGGCAAAGGCCGACTTGCAAAGAATATTTAGCTAAATTTGCTTCTTTCTTCAAAACAAACATGAATTTAAAAAAATAAAAAAAAGACAGCAAAGTTAATTCACCTGGTACACTCCTCGATTTGTGTCTGGAATTACCCGTCTGATTGACAACTCTCCCTTCTCGCACACCGCTCTCTACTCCTCCCCCTACAGTTCTCATAGGTTCACAACATTCCCCTGCCCCTTCCCTAGAGCCCCGTGAGCTGTGGAGGAAATCTGGGGTTCTTGGGGGTGCTATAACACAATCGAAGCGTGTACCTTGAAACCTGTGTGACATTCGCTTGTCAGCTTTTAGAGGGACTGGGTCTCTACTCCATGCAACCAATAATGTGGACTAAATTGGTCTCCAATCAGATGGGTACAATCTTTGCTAATTAAGGCCCGGCTCTACCTAAGTGAATACAGTGGAATAAAGTGCCAATTAAAGGCAGCGTAACACTCTTGAATTCTGTGGCACAGGTAAAAACAAAACAAAACAAAAAAAAAAGGCAATTGGTTCCAGTACTGGCAGGAGTTGATTCGGGTTGTGCTTATGAAGAAAGAAAGAATAATACAAAATAAAAAACACGAGTCCCTAGAAAGCCGATGATAGCCGATTGCGTCCGTCCTCTCCCCTCCACTCATAGGCGTGCCGTAAACTTTGAGTGTGATTCCTGTGTTGAGCTGGGCGCCATTCCTTATGTGGTCCGCATGCATGCCTGCCGTAGCTTTCACACTCCTGCCCGTGCTCCAGACCCCTCCCCCTCCTCGCTTTGGCAGTAGTGGTTTCTTGGAATTGAGTACTAACGCAGCTGTGCAATATCGTCCGTCGCTGTCTTCTGTTCTGGCGGCCCCACGTGAGTTAACTGATGCTGAGCTGCGCGAATCCTACCAGTTTCACATCATCGGGAATTTCGGACTCCTCCAAGCCAGATGCCTGACCAGGTGGAGGGGGAGACCACAAGTCAGTAATAACGCAATGCTCACAGTTGCACCAGTTAAACGAGATAGAAGAAAACAAGCATTTGTTGTGCACTTACCAGTTTGAAAGTCACATTTCTGTTGTTGTGTGTGTCGTCAACTATCTTCTGCAGATTGGCAGCGACTGAACGTGAGATGAAACAGACAATAAGTCTGCGGTCATAGGAGGAGCTAATGCACCTGATTGTACAGGCTGTACATTGATTATGGTATTTAAAAAGGGCAGGGTTAGTCATTCTCGAAAACGCTTACTAACGCTTGATGCGAGCGATTGTCGCCACTTTGTTTGTGTTCCTATTTGAGGAGCCAGGGCTGTGTAGAAGTATCGGATCATTTTTTCATCACCCACAGAGAACGGTAAGATAGCGAAATGAGAGGAGATATTGGGTGAATTTGACAAAACGCATTAGCTTACAATTAGCTTGCAATAGCTGACTTTAACTTTAAGAATGCGTACCCAAGCCTCAGAGCTCAGATTTTATTAACAAATAAAACAAATAGAGCACCAGGTTCAGACTGTACCAACATCAGAGAGAAGGCACTGTTTGCTGACAACATGAGTCATTTAGTTGAATTTAATGAGATGTAAACTAAAAATAATCAATACCCTCATTAATTGCTATCCTGATTTCTTAAGCGGCATGTCTCTTCTATAGCGCCTCTTGTCTAATGTCGTGTATAATGTAATGCTGGAACATGCAATACTGCATCCCATCACACTCACCGATGACCAAGTCCCTCCCATCCACCAGGCCGGCAGAGACCAACTCCTGAGATACCCCATCGGCCGAATCTGAGGGAGAAAGCGGGAGACCGGTCACATGAGCCCCCAAAACCCGAGCGCGCCGCTTGGCGTGGAGATAAGAGCGCGTGGTGGGACGCACCTCTGCCAGGCATGAATTCAAAGCGAATGTCGTTGAGCTCTTTCTTCAGATTCCTCAGCCTCAGGACCAGGCTGATGGGAACACTGGGGGCAGCTGGCTCCTAGGAAGGCACATGAGAGAGAGAGAGAGAGAGTGGGGCAGGTTACAGGCAGCAGTAACACAACTCTGACCTACGTTAGGGCGTGATGAGGTGCCGCTAACTGTTAACGCCATTGTGGACGCCAACTCTAACTGTAACCAAGTGGGGATCATTACGCAATCGGTTCCATCTTTGTATTCCATGTTGCTAACAGTTAATGCCATTGTGTGGACAGCAACTGTAACCGTAACAAACTGTTACTGCTAGCTAATGCTATTGTGGACACCAACTGTAAACTCTAACTGTAACCAACTGTTACCGCTGTTAACGCCATTCCTTCCACACAATTATGGAAGGCGCTACACCTTTTTCAAAGTTACTTGGGAAAAGGTGTAGCTTGTGCTACCATGTATGTTCATTCTCCCTTGTGTACGGGTACTGGGAAGGTACATAATAGTTCACGTATAGGCTACTGGTAAGCAATTACTAGGGCTTTCTTGTTTCACGGTTGTTGAAGGACCTCTGGCTTGAGCAGAGTAATTCCAATAGCAATGTAAAAGTTCATATTTTACTACCCATATAGAGTTTTCATATGAAGCGTTAACATATGAAATGTGCCAATGTGAAGCATCTCTAAAGTTCGCTTTTTCTTCTTCTTCAAGTTTTCATATGAAGATTTAATGTTTAAAATGTCCCAAATGTCTCTAGTTTGATCTACTCTCTCTGTCTGGAATAATTTACAAAACCACAGAAAACTTAGTGAGCTGGTCTCAGAAGTAATTCAAAATAACACGGAGGTCGGCAAATCTGGCTGTAAATGTTTTAGCTCGATTGATTCGGTTGACCCTGATGTTTTTGACTTGCGATGGACATTGATGAAAATGTACATATATTATAATCCTGTTAATGTTATGATCTGTGATCTGATATGTAATTGTATAATTACTTTCACTGTAAATTAATTGTTCTGCTGCCTGTCTTGGCAAGCACACTTTCAATGAGTAATTTCCTGGTTAAATAATATAAAAATATATTTATGTATATATGAGGCACCTCTAAAATGAATGTCATTTTTTTTAAGTACTGTGTCATGGAAGCGTTCACTGCCGTGTTTCCACCTGGGCCGTGGGTCCATGTGAGGGGCTGGGGGCCTGGGTGGGGACCAGCAGCATGGGATCCCCCCCCACCTGGCCAACACTGGGAATGCTGTCCTGCGGCGGTGTCGCCCCAGTGGGCCGCAGGTGACCGGTGGAGCCAGCTGTGGGCGGGAAAATCTACAGGGCACGAGAAACACGTGCACCAATCAGTGGGCGGCTTCCATTTGACGTCAACGAGGACACACACACACACACACACACACACACACACACACACACACACACACACACACCATGCGGATCTCTGCCTACAAACATTGTGAAGAAAATAGGGATTTTGGGGGTCTTGTCCACCATGATTGGACTCACCTCTAAATTCTGAGATCCATCCTTCACCCTGGGTGACTGCAGAACGGACATGACAGATTGTCAGGATTAAAAAAAGAAAAGAACGAAAATGAGAGAGAAACATGCTCCACCCAACAAGACTATAACACGTTGGAAACATTACGAGACGGAATTACTTTTCCCCATGCTGGTTTTAACCAAACAGATTTTAAAATCCACACCCAACAGAAATTCAGCATTAAGGTGAACACACACACACACACAGTATTCTAGGGTTGTGTCAAGGTTTATCTCCGTTGCTTCAAGTGTCCTGATATTTAAGGAGTACCGTCACACTTTGTGCTGAGAAGAAGCATGAGGTGGCTTTCATTAGTTTTGAAACAATATCAGAGCCCAACAAAATGTAACCCAATAAAAATGCATATTTGCACCATCTATTGGTGTTTAAATTAATTACCCTGGCGCTCACCATGGTCCTTGCACCGGCCTGGCACAGAAAATGCAGCAAACCACAACCTTTGTCCACTGACACGACAGCAGGCTTGAATGCAAGATTGCTTTCCTTTATTTCTGCTGGCTACCATTTAACACAGAACCTTTCTTCAAGTGCTTACTGTGCTTGGCCACCTTTTCATCGAGATGCATCACTGCAGTCCAGAGTATTTTAAAACATTTCAAGGGTTTATAAGTGACACACTTATGGTCTTTTCAAAACATCTCTGGAGCACACCGAGACTGATAGTGTTTATACCGGCACAGAGGTTTGTGTTCATATCTTAACAACGGTGACTGTATTATTAACATTTTCTTAAAGGGAAGGTTAGGTATTCTTGAAAATGCTTGCTAACTTCCAGCTCAAATCAAAACAAACTCCCTCACAAGCTCCGCTGGGGGGGGGGGGGGGGGGGGGGGGGGGGGGGGGGGGGGGGGG
>JAODOY010082891.1:0-15060 GCA_025399855.1 Forbesichthys papilliferus | reverse complement strand
AAAAATACACCCCCCCCCCCCCCCCCCCCCTCTCCCCCCACTCCAAATTGGACACACGTGGCCGAGGCTTGGGGAAAGCGTTGTGTGGTGCGGCCTGCACCACTTTGTTTGTATTCTCATTTCCAGAGCCAGGAATGTGTTTAGCGCTTTTCTATTGTAGCGCGGACCTAGGCAGCTAGTGTGAGGATATTTTAACAGAATTTGACAAACCGTGTACGCTTAAGTCACACCTGGGAATAACACAGTGCTTATTCAGTATCAAACAGTTGCCTCTGTCATCATCTCCTCTCCGTGCCGCTGACTAAGCCTCGGAATACCCATCAGCTGCTGCATGCTTGAATTTCATTCCACACATTGTGGAATGACACTGCAGTGAGAAGTTCTCTTATCAAAGTGCATGAAGGGTGCTTATGCACTTCCATAGACAATGCCTATTTCGCTATCAGTCGCTTCTGTGTCATTTGTGTAAGAATACAACATGTCAACACTATATCAACAATCTGTCGACCATGTGTCGCTAACCCCACCCTCGAACCTTTCTCAGATCTACTACTATGCAGACAGCATCTACGCCTCAGCAGGGGTCCAGGAGAACCACATCCAGTACGTCACAGTGGGAACTGGATCTGTAAATGTCTTCATGACCATTGCCGCAGTGGGTAGCCTGTCGAATAGGAACACTTTGACTGCTTAAAGTGTGTTTATATGACTTTCAGCCACTAGGTGTTACACTAAGCGTACCAGCATCTCAGACCAAAACAAACGCTCCGTGGGCCCCCCCCCCCCCCACACACACACACACACACACACACACACACACACACACAGACACACACACACACATGCACCAACATACACATGCGCAGGCCTGGAAATTAACCGAATAACAGAGCAGCTAGGATTGCAACACACACATATAGAGTTTGATGTCATTCTCTTGTTTGGGGCTCAATTATTCCACTACATATTGTTAGCTGCTATATTAACGTTTAAGCTACAGCACAGGGCACCTTTTGCATACAGCATAGATAAAGCAATGCTTTGTCGTGACAGACTTTGTGGCCCCATAGGTCTTCATAGTGGAGGGCTCTGGTCGGCGTCTGCTGCTCCTTATCGGCTTTGCGATCTGCTGTGCAGCATGTGTGCTTCTCACCATAGCGCTTAACTTCCAGGTAAGCTGCTATGTCAGTTCTACTATGAGAACCTGTCACCTCAAAATAGTGCTATTCCGCCCTCTAGTGGCTTTGTGGTCAAACAGCTTGGTAATTATAAGGCATTAAGTATTCTGCTCATTCTTGGCACTTATCTTGATTGATCTGGGACCAGGGGGTTTGAGTTTGACCAGTTATAATTAGATAATTGCATGTTTAGAAAAGTACTTTGCTGATCCCCAGGGGGGAAATTTGGCCATTACAGTAGCAAAAAGGGTACTTAGAATTCTAATATAATATTAGAATATTCTAGAGTCTAATATCATGTTGTTGATTGATGATTCAACCACATTGGTTCCTTTAGGAAAAATCAAATGGTGTACGATTGTTGTTTTTCTTTTTATTTGAGTAGTAGTCTTGATGTCCAAAAACCTGGAAGAGAATATTAGTGACTTCTAATAAGGATGACATTCCATACCAACAGACTTCTCAATTATGAGTTTTAAAACCACATTGGCTGTCATGCTGCCAATGCATAGATTAGGTTGAACATTTGTTGCTGTTTGAAGCAGACCTCATAAACAGAGCCCGATGCAAGACGTGACGATAACCGCAGCTGCTCCTCTGTGTTGACAGGAAAGTGTGTCCTGGATGCCCCATGTCAGCATAGCGTGTGTCATCGTCTACGTCATTGGACATGCCATTGGACCCAGTAAGCCCCACAGATCCGGTGGCTCTTGTTAAAGCATGTTTATTAAATCACTTGCTCCATTAGCCTAAGTTTTGTTTGGACGCCACCAGACATGTAATGATACACTTTGAGAGGAAAAGCTGCCCTTGGTGGTTTGACCTGTGACCATCCTCGACGTAACTGCATCGTCCTCAATGACTATCTTTAAGGCTGTGGCCGTCGGTTGACCACATCTGTGTTGCAGGTCCCATCCCTTACGTGGTGACCACTGAGATGTTCAGACAGTCATCCAGACCTGCAGCTTTCATGGTGGCCGGATCGGTCCACTGGTTGTCCAACTTCACCGTTGGCCTAGTCTTCCCCTTCCTAGAGGTCATTCGCATTTTTTCTTATAGCTCTTCTTTGGGTTGGAATTTACTGGTTTGAACCATTTTGTGTTTTTATTACTTTGGTAAAATACAATAAATGTCTTAATATAATATTTGTTGTAATCAAAGCTTTGTTTTTGTGACCGGATTAATACATGTTTTAATATATACAATTTTAAATTATATGATATGCCACACTTTAGACTTAAAATGTGTCATATAATATCATTTTAATTTGAAGTATTTATCAGTTTATTGGAGAATGTTTAAGGTAACATAAGACTATGGTTATCATGGAAACATTCACTCAAACAATTATAACACTTCTTACTCTCTCTAACAATATATACATCTCCAATTCAGAATGTCAAATGAGAGTATTGGTGTAAAAAGGCCCTGAATGATTAACAGAACCCTCAGAACACTCAGAATGCCATCCATAATATTCCTTACCTTGCCTGGTATTTTTCACTAGATCAGAGGTCTTCAATGTTTTTCTGACCAAGGACCCCTTGACTGATAGAAACACAGACCCCCCTGTATCACATATTGTATAAAATATTTAGTTGCCGGGCCAATATTATTGGCGGGTCCTGGACCCCCTGTAGGATCTGCACTAGATCATACTAATCATATTCCCATTCATTCTGCCTCCAGAGAGGCCTTGGCCCTTACAGTTTCATCATATTTTCCATCATCTGCCTGGCTACACTGGTCTACATCTGGCTGGTGGTCCCTGAAACCAAGAATAAGACCTTCCTGGAGGTCAGCCAGATGTTCTCCAAGAGAAACAAAGTGGAGATCAAGCTGGGCGATGGGGAGGTGCCACTGAACAAGAGCAAAGAGAGTCTAGAAGATACTATAAATGTCACTGCCTTCTGAAGATAAAGAAATGCATTCGGGGTTAAGGAAGCCCTCCTACACACCCCCCATGGGGACAATGGTAATAAGATGGATTTGTTGCAGTATCATCTTTTTATTTCAAACCTAAAGTCAATGCACAAAATAGAAGTGATTACAGAGCTGTATTGGTAATACAAAATGGAATGTAATGATGTTGTTGAACTAGTTGTCAGAATGTTGGCCTTGATTTCATATGCAAAATACATATCCACCACCATGCACTAACTTCTAGGAATGAATAAACTACTTTCCCAACCAAGCTATAGTTATGTTCAAATTTGTCAAACTGAGGCGAACATTTGAGACAAACGTGTTTTCTTTGAACTTTTACATTTGATAGTTTTATTGTAACCAATCCAAATTGTTAGATTTAAACTGTAACCCTTAGTCCAGCGTCTATGTGTGTTCGTTGATAACTACCTCCTCAGAGTTTGCAGTAAGTGATCTCAATGCAAACGGAAAGGTGTTTCAAAACCGTCTGAAACTTAAGCGAATGTTCGCCTTTGTTTGATCATTTGAACGTGCCTCATACTTTTGGTACCGTAGCGTTTATACCAGCTGGGGTACGCTGGGGTCTCAGGGACACCTGTATTTGCTCTCCAGCTGCACTCCTCCATAGAGGCTGAGCTGCGTGAGCCCCCAGCCGAACACGTTGCCGCTCAGCGGGGCGTTATTCTGGCACGACATCTGCTCCCGGAGCTCGTTGGCACTCAGCACGTAATCCCACACGTTGACGTCGGTCATTTTGCCCACGAACGCTGCTGCGTCGGAGATGCCCAGAAAGCCGTCCTTGTCCTTGCCCAGGATGAACACGCCGCCCGACCTGATGGAGTACCCTTTCTTCAGGTGTTGCTTGGCCACCGATTTGCCATTCATCAGCAGATCCACCTCTCCATTGTGGGAGGACCAGACGAAGCAGTAATTGGCCCAGCTGTTGGAGTAGACGCTGTGCGGCAGGTTGACGAACTCATTGCCGATCCATAGGCCCACCTCCTGGTTGACAGTGATCATCAGCTCGTTGTCGCTGCCGGCGCTGGAGTAGGAGAGGACCGTGTGGCAGCCCCCCGGCTTGGGCAGCACATGCATGCAGGCGGTGAAGTACTGGAGGTCTATGGAGTGGTTGAGGTGGGCCAGGGCATAGCCACTAGCGTTCTTTTCTGGGAAGCTGAGCACCAGGGGAGAGACATCACACGGCTCTGTGAAACACAAGACACATTAGGGGTCAGATGTCACAGCCTTAAAAGGTATAATCAGCGATTGTAAGCTAATTGTAAGCTAATACAACTTTTTGTCAAATTCAGCAAATATCTCCTCTCATTCTGCTAGCTTTCATGTGGGTGTTGAAAGAAACAGTTTGTACGTCTACACAGCCCTGGCTCCTTAAATAGGAATACAAACAAAGAGGCAAACCAGATGTTTTCACACTATTTATTTCAGAAAACTCAATGTGTAAAGTCAGGACAGAAGCTGTGGCAACAAATAATGATCACCAAAGGAGTACCACAAGGTTCTATTCTAGGACCTACTCTTTTTTTCAATATATAGAAATAACAGCACAGGCAGTAGGATGCTCTCGCATTCAATTGTATGCTGATGATACAATGTTATACTTAGTTGTTTTTTTTTCCTGAATCTGTGCAAATTGCTCTACAGCACAGTTTTACTGTTGTTCAGCAAGCCTTTTCTGACCTTAATGTTATATTAAATACATCCAAAAGTAATGCAACATTACCTAGTTACTTAGATTAGTAATTGTAGTATTATTACTGTTTTGGAAATAGTAATTAGTTACACTACTAGTTACTTGAAAAAGTATTATCACTACTCAACATTGGTACCACGGTAAACTAATTTGAGGCAAGGTATTTGAGGTGACTACCAATGGAAGTTGAATGACAGGTGACTGAAATATTTTAAATTGGAAATATTCAAGAATGATACCTACTGTAGGCAACCAAAGCCTGGAATGTAAACAAAGCCATGAGCGATGAGCAAGTTGCATTATGTGTCTGGGCCTTAATAACTGGTTCAAAACGTGTATGGTGCTTTGGGCGACAGCAATTACTTGCCATACAGTACACACATGGCGAGTGAATACATTTATACATTTAGACACAGGTAAAGCAATTGTAATAATCTGTTTGTCTGTCATGTAGATGGTGCTGCCCCATTTTATTTTAGTGTCACTTCTTAAAGATTGTAGTGCAAAGGTAATAAAGACTAACTTCCCACCCATTTGTGTAGGGCCCCCCTTCTTGGACAAAAACAAAACAGAACACAAACTGTTAACATATTTGTTTTACAATGTGTTAACAGAGTTTAAACAGATGTGTTAACAGTAAAAATGTATGACTAGAGAGCTGTAGATGCTTTGTAGCCATCCTTTGCCATTTCATTTTTATCGTCACTGTTAACTCACTTGAATGTTCGGATTTCCCAAGAGATGTTATCAGACCCTCAATTCTCAGAAGCTTGGATTCAATTTCTTGCTCACATAACGCTGAGTAAAAGGAAGAAGACAAATGCTCTTTCAGATCCTTCTTATGCAAAATAGACACATTCTGTATTGCTTACAAAACTACAGTAATGTACTTACTGCCTTTTCCAAGACATGGGAGAAAAGACGACTCCACCACGCGGTCATTCAGAGGCTGGGCCATGCGGAAATCATTCAATATGGTCTGGTAGTCCAAGTGCATAAGATTATTCTCTAACTTCCTAAACTAAACATGAGAAGAGAATATAGTCATATTAGGCCAGCCAATATTTTACATAAAATACATTTTAAATTAAGTTTCAATGTATGTTATACAAATGTCAATATTTTAGAGCAAAAATAACAGGTGAAACTAAAGGAATAACTTGACGTCAAAACCACAACTCTCCCTTTTGCATGTGTGAATTTGTGGGTATGTTCAGTGGACTGAATGCTAACTAAACCCTGCTTTCAGGATGGTAGAACAGTTACTACACACACGTTCAATGAACGGGAACGCCAAGTTAAAAAAGGGATGAGTTGGGATGTAGTAGGTTAAACCACATTCACATGGCTAACGATAACAAAGCGATTGCTTGTGTGTTTGTGTGTCGTAGATCACTACACCTCTTGCAATTTAAGGATATGTCCATTAATGGCTGTGTTAAGATATTCCAATTTTACGTATATTTCATGCATTTCATATCAGAAAGTGATTGCATACATTTAAGATTAAACAATATGGTAATGAATGCAACAGTTGATACTGGTACTATATAAGGATGACAAATGGTGTATTCACATCATGAATAGAATAAACCACGCAACATGTTCTTAATATGCAGCTACACTTCCTACACATCAGCAACACTCGCCACACCCATATAACAGAGCAAACGTCTTCGAAAGTCGGAACTGTAAGGAAACATGTTTAGTAAAAAACTTTAATTGAACATTCAAAACATTTAGTCCACTGATTTAAAGAGAATAAGGGGAAATAAGTATACCCTCTTTGGTAGCACTACTGGGCCACAGTGATAAAGGTCCATTTTTAGTTCAGACCTCTGTCATTTTAATGGATGAAAACACTTCTGAACACAGCCTTGTGTTTTTCATTTCTGGGGGGTATTCCATCAATCCAAATAAAATAAAATCCAGGCTTAGTTAGCTTTTCTGAGCCTGACTTCAAGAAGAATCAAGTTTTTGAACCTCAAATACATTTGTGGAATGCATTAAATGCATGACCATGTTTATTCAAGATAGACTATTTTAGTTTAGCCTCAATATTCTGAGCTTGTTTCTTGGAATACCCCCTGACCTAACAGTGGGACTCCTCCATGGTAATTGTCTCCATGCAGGTCTTTCCCTAATCAGCACATGTGTATTATGTCTCTGTCTTTTTACTTGACCTTTGTACTTGACCTTTTTACTTGTGGGATAAAGTTAAATGTAAACTTTTACTTGTAAAAACAGACAAACAAACACACATGTGAGAGCTTGTAGAAACGTTCTTAAAGTTACAGAAGAGAAATTCACAAATTAGATTTATGTAAATGTGATGACAGCTGCAAATGTATAATCTATGCATTTGCTAACTTATTTTTTGCTTAAGTCATGTTCCAGTACAACCAGAACTCCATTGATTACACCCCGTCAAAGTGGTCACTGCTACTTCTCACATGTGCTCTCTTAAAGGTTCTCTCATTGACTGTGATATAGTGCCCCAGAACCCCAAAATTCAGTCCCAGTTCTTACAATTATGCATGATTGTGGATTTATGGGGGAGGGGTAGAGAACAGTTTAAGCCTAGGAACTCTTTGAGTGAGTAGAGTGGACTGCAAGCCACTGAGCATGTCATGTACCAAAACCAAATAAACTTTATGTAAAGCTTTGGAATTAATATGCTTTGGAAAAACTGCTGCCATAATGTTTTGCTATACTTTACCTGATTATGGGAAAGAGTGATAGGGGTGTCAAACACAGTCCAGAGGATGCTCTCGGTGCAGGGGGGTGTAGTGATGGACCCCTGGTATCTGAAGAAGTGACTCATGTTCTCGGGGAGCATGGCACGCACGTTGACTTTGGGTATGAGCATGGACTGACCTGTTAAAGCCACATTAAAACACTGTAGGCTGACAACCAATGGGGGAACACAGCTCAAACCTGCAGTGCATGGTAACTGAGCTACAATGTGAGTAGTCTAGTTATTGAGTGACTTACCAGCCTGCTTAATTTTAGCTAGGTTGGAGATAAAATCATTGTAGTAAGTGTTCTCCAAATGTCCAGCCTAAAAGCAGATGAAATCATATGACATAATAAGGGGTGAGAACCAAAAGGGCGGAAGTGGCATTTGGGTGGGCGGGTAAAACGTGAGATGTTTATATAAAATTAAAGCTGTTGATGGGCTCTTTCTACTGCCACTTTGGAGTTATTCATTAAAAACCAAAATACTTATATACTAAACATACTAATCCAGTTCACTTACACCCTTTTGGCATTTATAAATGTGTATTTGGAAAGCATGTGGAAAGAAAATGTTCTATTTAACTTTTTTCATAATAGATTTTTATTGATTTGAAACTGTATGTCATGCTTAGTTCATATTGTCAAAAAATGGGCCTTTGCATTTATCTGAAATGGATGAAATGTGAATTTAAATATGTTGTTTTGGCCCTCGTGTAAAGTTGTCACTTATATCCCTCTGGTTCTCACCTCTCGATATTAGGATTAAAACTGCTACAGTAGGTACATTTGGAGAAACTACATAACCTAAAGATACACTTTGCTATCAGTGTGAAAAAACAAAAATAACTGTGCCTATATGAGCAACATTGCGCTGATATGGTTGCCTATGGAGATGTTGCCATGAGCTCTGACCCCTAGTGGCCAAATGGCAGTGACTGCAGACCTATAGGTCAAACACACACATTCATTGTCTCTGAGTGGCACTGACTACAGTTTGACAGAAGAAGAAGAGGCATACAGTAAGTCAGTTGGCACCTCATTTAGTAGAAACCTCAAGCTGCATTTTGTGTCCCCTAACAATATCCATTGGCAAATACAAGAAATTGCAATAGTTATTATCTGTTCTCTGTCATCTGTCTTTAAACAATGTGCCCTGACTGACAAGATGAGGGGTACTTAAGTATTTGTGGTGCTTTTACCTCAATGAAGAAGGCAAGCACTGCCAGTCCATCTGGTTCGTCTTTGGCTTCAAGAAAGCTCTTGTACTTATCAGAATTGTAATGTACGAGATGAAGCTGAAACACAGTGAGAAAATGCCAACAAGCTATTAGGCCATATACGTTTTATACAGTTTGTTTTGCAGTTTTGAAATTATAGAAATTATCGAGAAATAATGAACCATGATATAGCTTTGAAATGAATAAATCATTTGTCTATTGAATCAACATGACAATATAGGTTATGCTAGTATTTTAGTTTGTTCAGAGATGCATAAGCCCATTTGCCTCAAATGAATAAAGGCTACCACTAAATACCAAAACAAAATGTGTTCTGTTCTTTCAAATGCGTTACAAATAAAATAAACTATTTTAGTTTCCAGAAGACCGACCTCTGCTATGTGACGCATGCCATTGAGTGTATGCTCTGCCCCGCTGGCCTCCAGATTAATGCCGCCCCAGTGCAGATGTATCTGGACGGCCGTGTACCGAGCCGGCAGCCCCGCGGTGATCACCATGGTGGGAGGCAGGTCAATCCAAACTGAGAGAAATCACCGGACAACCAGTCTATTATAAAATTTGGTTCAGTGCAGTTCGTTCGTTTTGCTAATGCTTACTTATAGCTGAGGATGTTTGTACTTTACAATGACATTTTAATGGATACGACACTATAGGCCTAAACTTCTTAATGCAAAATATCTGGCTCTAATATAAAGAATTCTAATTCCACTGCATGTCATGATGTTGAGGTTTAGGCTACATTAGGCCTAGACGAGTACCCATACCCAACTGTCCGTTATTGGCCATATTAAAACTCCCTCTCTGTTCATCGTAGCCGCTGAGTTCCAGCTGCAACATGTCGGGGTTGTGTCGGACGTCGAGTCGACAGATGTCAATGGGCGACTGTTTCTTGCCGCCACATGCGGGGTATTTAGTCGGCCAGTGGATTTGGTCCAAGGAACCCCCTTTTACGCAACGTAAAATAAAAACATAATGTATGTTTGAGCACATTTTCACTTTTTGATTGGAGAAAAGGCAACCACAAAATCTAATCAATATCTCGCGAAGAGCCTTTCTTCATGTCACAGGACCTTGATGTAACCACATTCTTATGTTTGGCAGCAGATCTAACAAATTATGAAAGTAGGCTGTCTTAGAAATAAGATGTGTTATACGATTAGTCAAAGTGTTTGATTTATTTGTAAAGTAGCCCATTCTAACGGTAACAATAATGCCAATAATAATAATAATAATAATAATAATAATAATAATAAAAATAATTAAATAAATAAATAAATAAATAACACATACAGTATATGTTATTTCTCAATGTTTAATCGGGCAGATGTGGCTGTTACCGTTACATGACACGGTTATGAAGGTTCAACATTCTTCATGTTTTGTTATGGGGTAATAAACGTTTATATATTTATTTCTTTACTTTATTTTACGCTTTTTTATTATTTAATATTATTTAGATATATAGCATATATATAGGCTTATTAACTTACCCGTATACGACGAATATGTTCCGTCATCAGCAACAATACCTGCGATTAACACAATGTGCGCAACAAGAGAGAACAACTCCATCGTGAATGTGTAGCCTACTGTAGGCAGACCCCATTCAGCTCGACTTTATAGCGACAGTAGGTGTTGAATCTAGGATTAAAACGCCCAAGGGTCTTAAGGCCAGGTCGCTGCAGTAGTCATTATCTCTTATGTTAACGAGTCAAAGTCTGAGCATTGCCCTACTGGTCATTGTGAAAAACACAAAATTATTGTCAAATCAATAAAGTGTAAAGGTGAGAAATTGTGTTGCAGACTGTGACACAATTTGAATTCCCTTTGTAATTTTTATGTGCCGTAGTCATCTTATACATGATCTGAAGGATTGTTGACTTGAAGTGTTTACTTGTGTTGTTTTCATTTAATTAAAGGATGCTGATTTTACTGTAAGACCATTTCTTCCATCATTAATGAATGATGAAATGGTTATGGCATAATGACATTACAGATTAATAATCATTGACATATTGTACTGTAATATAATGTTTTAATGTGGTTTGTATTGGTTGGTATGAATGTCATCCATACCAGTAGCCTGTATATACACACTGTATACATTTCCATCTTGACTAAAACAGTGTATTTACCTTTGGGGGTAAATAGATCATTTGATTTTGACATCTGTCTGTTTTTGCTGTAGTTTTTTAGTTTTAGCTGCAGCTTTACTACAGCATATTCTGAATGTGCAAAAAAAGATTAAACAATATGTTAAAATGACTTTGTGGGCACATGTGTCTGTAGAAGGTAACGGTAAAGGTGCTTTTATTGTCACATACATGTTGCGAAACTCGTCCTCTGCATTTAACCCATCCCTCAAGGGAGCAGTGGTCAGCCACTGCAGCGCCCGGGGACCCACTCCAGATTGGAGCCAGTGTCACTGGTCAGATGGCACTGACTGGAGGGCGAACCTAACATGTTTTTAGATCTGTATCTGTGTTTGTGTGACTGTGATGCAGCCGGGGTTTCTGAAAGGTTGATTGTGGGCTTCAGGGTAGGTGTGAATGCCTTTCTGTGAGGCTACGAGCACATCTCAAATATAAAGTCGCCCATTGAAGAAAACTGTAAAATCAGGCCGGGCCAATGCCCCAACACACCCCAGATGGAGCTGATGGGCCATTAATTAGAACAAAAGCATTCACACATCTTGATGAAAACCGTTAAAGTTTCTGCGGTTAGTGTGAATGTAAAGTTGCTTTTATTGTCATACACATAGCAGAATATGTTCTCAAGGGCACCGCCACACAACACCCAGGGACCAACTGCAGGTATATGCCAGTGTCTCTGGTCAATGGCACTGACAGGGGAGAGTGAACCTGACATGTTTTTATGGATGTGGGGGAAATCTACACAGACTCAGGGAGAACATGCAAACTACACACAGAAAGGCCAGGACAACCAGGGTTCAAACCTGGGATCTGCTTGCTGTGAGGGCACATTGCTGCCCACTGGGCCACTGTGTGGGATGTGGGTCTTTTGTTTTTCATAAAAAACATAGCAGCAGCCCCACCCACCCCCCCCTTCTCTCTCTCTCTCTCTCTCTCTCTCTCTCTCGCTCGGTACTGAAATGTGTCTGCACCCTCTACAATTTACATCAACAAATGATCAGAACTTTTTATTTTATAGCAAATTTTTATAAAATTTTTATTAAATTATCTTAATTTTTGTGATAGTAAGTTCTGTTTAGTAAGGCCTCTGGCAGTATGACACAAAGAACTATAAAAATGAAATGTTTCTTCATCAAAAACAGTTCACACCTGGAGGGATATCCTTGATTCTCCCTTCCCTGTTGAAGGTAAATTATATACAGGCTATATAAAGAGAGCGATTGGCATCGTGCCACAGCTCTTCATCACGATTGACATCCTCAGTGCCCAGGTGCTTGGCATTAGGAGTATCCTGGGTAACAGCAAGGGTAATAACGGCCAGATCAGATGTTCCCCCTTTCCGTAATGCAGACGTTTTATCCATCTATTTCCAAATGTTTCATCCCCAAGGCAGAGTGTTTGTTTCACTGAAAGCAAATATTTGTTGTTTGTTTTGCATCTACCACTAGATGACAATAAGTCCTGTTCTACTCATTCTTGACAATCTTATCTTGATTGGTCTGGGACCATAGAGCTGGAGTCTGACGATTTATACAAATATTTTCATGTTTAGAATAGTACTTTATTGATCCCCAGGGGGTAATTTGGCAATTGCAGTAGCCAAAATGGTGCATTTTTAATGGAAGGTCATACAACCTTTGTCAATTTGAACACAGATCATATCAAAACAGCTTCTACTGACAAATGTAGGCTATAAGTAGCTCTGGATAAATGCGTTGGAAAGTTGTAAATAAAAATCCACATGCAGCTGATGGGCTGAAACGCACAATTCCAAAAAACAAATAAAACACGCAGGCTGCCAATGCATAGATCAGGTTGAACATTTGTTGCTGTTTGAAGCAGACCTCATAAACAGAGCCCGATGCAAGACATGACGATAACCACAGCTGCTCCTGTGTTGACAGGAAAGTGTGTCCTGGATGCTCCATGTCAGCATAGCGTGTGTCATCGTCTACGTCATCGGACATGCCATTGGACCCAGTAAGCCCCACAGATCCAGTGACTCTTGTTAAAGCATGTTTATTAAATCACTTGCTCCATTAGCCTAAGTGTTGTTTGGACGCGACCAGACATGTAATGATACACTTTGAGAGGAAAAGCTGCCCTTGGTGGTTTGACCTGTGACCATCCTCTACGTAACTGCATCGTCCTCGATGACGATCTTTAAGGCTGTGGCCGTCGGTTGACCACATCTGTGTTGCAGGTCCCATCCCTTACGTGGTGAACACTGGAGATGTTCAGACAGTCATCCAGACCTGCAGCTTTCATGGTGGCCGGATCGGTCCACTGGTTGTCCAACTTCACCGTAGGCCTAGTCTTCCCCTTCCTAGAGGTCATTTGCATTTTTTCTTATAGCTCTTCTTTGGGTTGGAATTTACTGGTTTTAAATGTGCAATTAATTCAAGGTTAAATCCAGACTGTCTTATGTTATTACTTTGGCAATTACCATTTTACCATAGTTTTTGCAATATGACTGATCAAATTATTGGAAAATGGAGGAATGTCTGAGGGGACATACAGTAAGCCTACAGTAATCATGCACTTCTAAACATTTCTAACGCCCTCTAACAAATACATCTACAATCCAAAATGTCAAATATGAGGAGTGTTGGTGTAAAAGGCCACATGAAACCATAACTAACAGTTAGTTATAGTTTGCCTGGTGTTTTTCACTATAATATCATATTCCCAAAAACTCTACCCCCAGAGGGGCCTTGGCCCTTAGTTATATCAGATGTGGCCCTTTGAGACATTCTATCCAGCCCACACGGTACATCAAACATTTAAAAAATAATACAACATAAAATTATTCGATGAGCTTTGGAGAATGTTACTTTATTTACTGCTATTTTCTGTGGCACGGCTTTATGTACAATACCAATGTGGACATATTAAAACTTTGTTTTTGTATAGATTACTAAAGTCAACCCACAAGATAGCCAAGTGATTACAAAGCTTTATTAGTTATACAAAAATATGAATATGCTCTTGCTGTTGAGATGGAGTTTGTTAAACGAGGTGTCAATATGTTGGCCTAGATTTTATATGCAAAATATATATCCACCATCATGGACGATGTCCATACTAACTTCTACAGGAATGAATAAACTACTTTCCCCAGTCAAGCTAGAGTTACATTCAAAAACATCAAACTCAGGTCGAACAGTCGAAATAAACACGTTTTCTTTGGACGTTAGAATTAGAACATTTTGTGTAACCAATCCAGGTTGTTGGATTTAAACCCTTAGGCCTGGTTCATAGTCTACGCAAGCTATGTTGTTGCGAACGCAAAGGCTACGCGCGTAATTTTAGTCCTTTGAGAATGCACGTCAGTTGGTGCGCTGAGCCTTTTCAAATGCAATACACTTTTGTCCAGTAGGGGTGACAGTTTCTGTTTGACTTGTCAGGTAGAAAGTCTAATGAAGAGGACTGCATTGTTTTATTACTGCTGAAATGCTGTCGGCAAAATAAAAAATGATGATACCGAATATGGTAGGCCTACATGCTCACTGGATTTATTCTAGGACTACATAAACAGGTCACTAATCTTCTTATGTCATTTTTATTGTTTTCCTATCGCTCAAATTTGGAGCCTATTTATTCTCTCACATGCTTAATCTACAGTATTGCAGCAGATCACATAGCACTCAGTATTGTATTGCAAACAAGTTTACACAGATGTTCCTAGTTAGCTGCTAGCTCCATAGCACGTCATCTGTGGTAGAGCTACATAGAGACAGAACCTTTTTCCCCCCATTGCGCCCCTCGCTGCAGCGCGTGAAATGGCAGGCGTGCTTTCGTTGCATTATAAATATGAGGAGAACACATTTTGCTACGCTAGTACACACCAAACCGTGCATTCCCGTCCGCGTAGCTTACGTAAACTATGAATCAGCCAGCGTCTATGTGTTTGGCGAGAATTACCTCCTCAAATGGACAACTGTTTCAAACCGTCTGAAAGTTTACCGAATGTTCGCCTTTGTTTAATCATTTGAACGTGCCTCATACTTTTGGTACCGTAGCGTTTATACCAGCTGAGGTCTCAGGGACACCTGTATTTGCTCTCCAGCTGCACTCCTCCATAGAGGCTGAGCTGCGTGAGCCCCCAGCCGAAC
>JAODOY010082880.1:0-11605 GCA_025399855.1 Forbesichthys papilliferus | reverse complement strand
ACATTAGAAGGCTAACTCTAGCCTACATTAGCAGGCTAACTAACACTAGCCTACATTAGAAGGCTAACTCTAGCCTATATTAGCAGGTTAACTAACACTAGCCTACATTAGCAGGCTAACTAACACTAGCCTACATTAGAAGGCTAACTCTAGCCTACATTAGCAGGCTAACTAACACTTACATACAGTAGCAGGCTAACACTAGCCTACATTAGCAGACTAACACTAGCCTACAGTAGCAGGCTAACTAACACTAAACTACATTAGCAGGCTAACTAACACTAGCATACAGTAGCAGGCTAATACTAGCCTACATTAGCAGGCTAACTAACACTAGCCTACAGTAGAAGGCTAACTAACACTAGCCTACATTAGAAGGCTAACACTAGCCTACAGTAGCAGGCTAACTAACACTAGCATCGGTCCCACTGTGTTGTTACCATAGTTACCACAGACCCTATATGTAAGAACAGTATTTACGTGGCAGGACTTTGACTTCGTCCAGAGACTCCTCCTTCAAACTCTGGGCCTCCCTCCTCTCTTGGAGATGCTGCCGCAACATTAAGCAGAAGCTGAGGGTGTAGAGGACCTGTATGTGCACACGCACACACACACACACACACGCACACACACACACACGCACATGCATAACTGTAACATTCCTATATTACTGTACACACACACACACACTACCCACAACCCCCCCGCCTCCACACACACACGCACCTTAGCTCCCAGGTGGACGCAGGGCGCCGGCTGGTATCCGCCCAGGTCGAAGTCGTCGACGGCGGCGGGCGGCAGGCCCGGGTACAGCTGGGCCCGGCTGAGACGCAGGCCGCTCAGGAAGCCCAGCAGCACCAGGGCCGTGCCGTAGGCCGCCAGGAAGGGCGCTGACATCATGGCGTATCGCCGGCGGTCTCTCATCACCCACACTAGGCAGGACCACACCAGCAGGGCAAAGGTGAGCCAGCTGTTGTAGGTGATGCTCCACACCTGAGGGAGGGGGGGTTGCCATGGGCGACACACCACTCTCGGTCTTATTGGTCTTGTACCAAGTAACACTCGTTTTTTAAGATGACAATATTGCTATTTAAAGTTGTGCGTCATAGGGATAATGTCTCTGAGCATATGCTTAAAGGTATGGTCAGTCATTCTTGCTAACCTCAAGCTCAAATGAAAACAGTATCGCTCGGCGGTCCTCCGTAATAATTGGATACTTCTACACAGCCCTGGCTCCGTATATAGTGACATAAACAAAGTGGTGAGCAACGCTCGTATCAACATAGTCGTAGTACTAGCTACCGTAGTAGAAGCTTTGCTTCACAATGCAGTGCAGTGCAGTGTGATGCGGCCCCCGTGGAAAAACGCGGAGCGATACTGTTTTGATTTGAGCTCTGTGCCTTTTAGTAGTGATGCGTTTATGAGGGGGTCGTTGGAAATGTTTCTCCTCTGTAAAGGGTCCCTGGTCCAAAAAGGTTTGAGACCCCTAATGTAGCGATGAAAGACAATGGACGGTCAACAAAGTGGGCGGACACCGAAACATCTCTATTCAGGCGACGCGATTGAGGCGACTACCAATGGGAGTAAAGATATCGTTGACTGAGTGAAACATTTCGGGGGGGCAGTACGCAAGAAGGATACCTAGGAAACCAGAGTCTGAAATCAACCAATTTTCAGATACAAAGCGATGTGTGACGAGCATATCGCTTGCCGTGTTTACATTAACATTTACGTTTATGGCATTTAATACATGTAGTACATTTGTCAGTAGTTGGACAGGTCATATACCAGAAATTATAAACAATATTCTAAATAGAACAAATGCAGCATAATGTCATCATACCTAATACCACATAATCAACAGTATAAACGGCAATAGGTAATGTTCTAGCTAATAAAGTGCTTACAGGTGTGTCCAGGGTTTAAGACCAGTGTCCTAATACCGATACTTTAAAGGTGGATTCAGGGATTCTGGATTGATGATGACTGAACTCGATCAAAACAAAAACACCTTTCCCTACAATGCCATAGGGTGCTCGCTCAGAAGCTCCGCCCAACCACACACGCTGCCAAGGTTTGGATAGCGAGGTTGTGTGGTGCGGTCTGCACCACTTTGTTTGTGTAGAATCGCCGACGTCACCGTTAACGCTCCCCGTACAGTCACTCACCATCATGGTGATCAGGGCGCAGATGTAGCTGTGTTTCTGCACCATCTGCCCAAACACCACCAGGCCACTGGGTGGCGCTGTGGAGGGCAGGGTCTCTGTCTTGCACTCGGGGGTCTCCTCCTCCTCCTCCTCCTCCTCTACTGTGTCTGGCGAGGGAAGGGTGGGGGGGATGAAATGAGGGGGTTAAGCCGGTAGTGTTTTTATGTATGTATGCCTTTGTTTGTCCAGGAGACTCCCATTGAGACTAAATCTCACTTGACTTTGATTTACAAGAGAGACGTGGCTAAGTATAGAGCTCAGGGAATAAGACGTTAGAACAGTAAAAATACAATACAGATACACACATAAGGTTTCATACAAAGACACATACACAAGCAGTCATACAGTATTTAACCCACACGAAGCCCGTTAGACAATGGCCATGTATTGTTCTGGTATTTAGGTTTGTTAGTGTGGAGGTGTGGGGGCGAGTGGAGAGAGAGAGTTTGGGGTGGGTCTCCATAGAAAAGGCAGACCGGGGGAGCATTCTACACACGCCAGACCCTTCTGACAGGCCCAGGAAAGATCTGCGCGTCTGCGTAAAGCCCCCGGACACACTGAGATCGATCGCTCGCCACCCATCGCTTTGTAGCTGAACATCAGTCGCTTGTTTACATTCCAGGCTTTGGTTACCTAGGTATCCCTCTTGCTCAGCTAATCTGTCAATCAACCATATCCTTAGCTGTTGGTAGTCGCCTCAATGGCGTTGCCTGAAGTTCAGATTAGTTTAACTCGGTACCCGTTTACTTAGTGTCGCCAAGTGTTACTTTGTCCGCCGTTGCTTCAAGTCGCTGAATCATTGACTTTCAATTGTGTCTCATCGTTACATTGGCACTAGTCGCTTGCAGTGTGTCCGGGGCTTAACGTGCAGAGCGCTTGCTAACTTTGAGCTCAAATCAAAACAACATCCCTCCACAGCGCCGCCCTACACATCGAAACACATTGTGAAGCAAAGCGTAGTGCTACAACATTGTTTATGTTGCTTTTACGAAGCCAGGGCTGTGTAGAAGAACAGGACCATTTTTTTCGGCACGCACAGAACGGTAAGATTGCGAAATGTGAGGAGATATGAGGGCAAAAGGTGTATTAGCTATTAGCGTTAAAATTAGATTACAATAGCTGACTGCACCTTTAAGCAGCTTGAATGTTTGGACAGTGCTGCTGTTCCCTCCCTACCTGACGACGCCAGGTACTGGCCTTCGTACTGGGGTGGGAGGTAACAGTTGGTGTACCCGGCTCCTCCCAGCAGGGAGCCCAGTTCGTTTCCACGGAGATCGTGCCAAGAGCTGCCCATCAGCAGGACCACAGGCTGGAGGGGAAAAGACAAGATCAGCGATGAGCACGTCGTCTAAAAAGTGCGGGAGCTCCTCCAGTGTGAAGATAGCAATGCTATACGTGGAACGATAAAATGGCTGACCTCGTCTGGAAGCTCGTGCTCATCGTCGGTGCTGGACAGGAGCTGCAAACACAGAAAGGAATGTGAACATTGCAGTTGTGTCTGAAGCCCCAGGTGGGATATCATTCCTGGATGGTCCCCAATCATCACACCTCACACCCACACAGCCAATCAGGCTGGGGCATGCTGAAATAGAATGCTACAGGACCTTTATAGCTGTAGATGTAGCAGTGATACAAGCAGTCAGCAGTCTAGTGGATGTAAGATGTATTTCTCTAACTGTATGATCACACGATATTTATCTAAACGTGATCACATGACAGGAAACTGTATTTCTCTAACACATTACACCATAGTAAGCTATATCTATATCTATATATATATATATCTATATCTATATATATATATCTATATATATCTATATATATCTATATATATATCTATATATATCTATATATATATATATATATCTATATCTCATTTTCAAGGGCTTTTAGATGCGGATGCTTTTTTTGTTATTTTTATTATTGTATTAAAGTAATTGTCTGTCCATACCCTATTATTATTATTATTATCAATGTTCTGTTTATTGTATGGGTGGAAGTATTGGGTGCAAGTTGGGGGTACTTGGATTGGGACATGCCTCTTCCCTTCCCGCTCCAAGGCAATGGAGAGGTCGGGGTGGTGACACTGCTGCTTCAGGACAGTGGGGGCATACAGAGGTACATCATGGGAGGCACAAGGTCGCGACCGCAGTCCTCCAGTGCCCCAGCCTTGATGAGGAGGGCCTCATGAACATCACTCAGCTCTGAACACAGGCTAATTTCTCCACATGGAAGATTTTGGTTAAAAAAAAAATGGACAAAGTTAGTGGAGGATGTCTCTGGGAAGATTGTGTTATTTTATTAAAGGGGCCTTACTTTTGATAAAAAGGAAAAAGATCCCTTTCTGTTCTCTAAATCTGTCCCCCCCTTTCCCACCTGTAAGTGATGGTGCCCAGGGGTAATCTATTCTAGATGGATTCACAGATAATCACATGCAGTATGGGGGCTACATGGACCAAGAGCCTGGGTACCCACGTTGGAAGGTAGTGGACACTGGACTCCAGAGTGTCTCTTCATTTTTGTTTTCCTTTTTTAATTTGTCTTTTTTTTTTTTATGCTAACTGTTAAGATGGTCAAACTATTGCTCTCAAATGGACATTCATGTACAGCCTTGATTTTTGTTTTTTAATGTTTCAGTTATCAAGTACATCTACAATATTTATGTCTAGGTATTTATAGGAGATGGTAAGTTAAAAGAAAAGAGCTTTTAAAGAAACATTGTTCTTTGTTTTGTTACTATGACTATAGTTGTGGTGCAAGTTCTCTAACTTGCGAAAGTGCACCTGTAAATCCACGGATATTGTCTATCTGCAACCACATTTTGTTTTCTCAACATGTCGGTGGATTTGCCTGTGCATGGCAACAAGAAGCTAATTTTGTAGCCTCCCTATTATGACTAGTTGATACAGAAATACTTTACGTAAAATGTATTTTACAGTCCCTTCAAGGAAGCCATACCAAATAAAGAATTTGTAATTAAACAATGAGACATTCATTTTTATTTGTTCTACTGATTCTATATTAAATTATATATACATACATGGACACATTAAAAACACACACACTTATTTGGGAATAAGGTCAAATGATACAACAGAACTTGAACACAATACAACTTGAAATCCACTTTCCTATTGGCCCACTACAGTGCTGGGGTGAACAAACCGTCCAATGTGTCAATCCTGCTGTCATAAACCCTGCAGGGTGATAGAGTTCATCTGGGACTGTGCTCTATGCTCCTTATCAAGCCTGTGTGTGTGTGTGCTGTCTACTACTGTGCTCGAGGCCGGTGGGGGGATATTATATGGTGCAAGAGGTCTACATTTTATCAGCCCGCAGCACCACCACCTGCTAGGGCCATGGGGTGTTTCCTCGCCCATAACACACAGCAAAAGAGGCCAGTTGAGAAGAGTTACAAGCAACACGCTGAGACAAACAGAACAGGCTCAGCTAGCTTTGTTCCCGGTAGCGCCTCGACATGTTTGTGCTTACATCAGCCACTTTGTATAATGTGTCAGTCTTAACCCAAACTTGAGCTTAGAGAACACTGCCCAGATGTGGTAGTAAAACTAACAAATGGTTAGCTGATAATTCATCTGAATGTGGTTAGTGCTTTCACCTTGTGAGTAATTGAATACTCTATAACGTTTTTTTCATCTCAAAGTTAATACAGCTAATTCTAAACTTTAAAAAATGTGGTTTACATTCTGTATTTATAATTCATTGTAGTATAATAGCCTAATGTGCATTCATTGATACAATATGTTGTATTTAGAGAGAATTCCACTCTTAAAAAAAACACATTGTGTTTACCAGTGTAACAAAGCCATATACAGTGTTAAAATACATACAATGTTAAAAAAAACACATTGTGTTTTTTTAACACTGTATATGGCTTTGTTACACTGGTTTTTAACATAATAGACCAGTGTATCACTGACTCATTACAAAGTTAGCTGATTTGAGCTGTTTCCATCTTTTCTGTTACACACAAACTTTCTTTTCATTTCAATGCTTTCTTTATGAATATCTTTTACCTTGCCTCACTGTGTTCCAATGGTCTTATCTCAACAGTTATAGGCTCTCACAAACCCCTTAACTTCGCACAATCACAACAGCATACAATTAATATATAATAGAGCACAGTAAAATACATAAAAATACCATCACAGTTGAAAGAGAAACACAATGTTTTATTAAAGAAAAAAGCTTAATGGAACACTGCTCCTCACACTCTTTACCGTGCCTCCTCCCAATCCTCTCTCTCTCTCTCTCTCTCTCTCTCTCTCTCTCTCTCTCTCTCTCTCCTTGCTGTCTGTCCGGGAATCGCGAGAGGGTCGAGTCAAAACAGAGCCGGGTGTCAGCCATGATGAACGAGGTCACACAGGCCTAGCGGAGCTAAACATGCTGACTCACCATTCGCCTTCACCCTCTCTCTCACACACACACACACAAACAAACACCCCTATGGCCCCCAACCCGAGGAGGTCCAGTCAAATCCTTCAGCTCACATCCTCCTGCCCACATCATCCACCCAGCCTGATGTCAAGGGTTTCCTCAGAACTGTCACGTAAGAGGCCTGTCTTATCAGGGCTGAGTTCTACTTGAAACATCTCACCCCCCTCTCCGTCCCTCCCTCTCGGTCCCTCAAGCAAAATGAATCTTGATTGTGACTGGCTCACATTAAAATGTACAAGAGGACTCACGCCAGCTCAGTATACAAAACAAAATAAAAAACTCTCTCTATCACTGCAGTGATAATAAACAATAAACGTATGAGCTCACTGTTTGTTATTGTGTGTGGTTGTGCATTTATATTGTTTTCTGCTGCCAGAAGGAAGGCCACTACACACTAGCCCGGCTAGATTATCCTGATCTTGCTAGCACAACAGTTGTGGATGTCAGTTTGGAAATGCTCCACTCAAAAGTGTTAGAGGCGGCACCTGCAGTGTTCAATTACATTTGTTAGCAGTTGATTGGATGAATCAACGAGTCACAGCGAGTATCAACAAGCAGTTATTTGTCTATTGTTACAGTCCTACACACTACAGGCAAATCCACTTCACAAGCCATCATGCTTCCACTGGCTGTGTCACAGACTCCATATCAGTCAACACCGAGAGTAATTCATTCAGAATCATTATCAATTGTTCTTTTTATTTTTTCCCGGCAGCACTACTTTTTATTGAGGGTTTAGGCTACTATAGTACGGGAACTGCTACAGTGTAGGCTATTGGTGAGCTTGCCAGATCAGGAACATGTGAATGTTCTGGAAGCCTAGCACCTTACTCCAGCCTATCTCATTTTGAAGAGTCTGTCTGGGCCTGGGGACTATCTCTTGCCATGACCGATAGGCAGGTCACTCCAGACACAGTCTATATTTACCAAGGTCTGCAGAAGAAGAGGTATAGCCAAACCCCACCACCACATTACATGCACCATCCCAGGGCCTCGTCCTGTGCCAACAGCGCATTCAGATAACATGAGCAGGTCAGGCGACGGCTGGCTTGCTGTGAGAAAGTATCTATAGCTAGGGAAAAGGCTGAGAATAGATAGAATAGATAGAGAGGTCGGATGGTTAAATTGAAATGTTTGCTGAATGCTTATCTGAAATGGTTAAGCCTTTAACGGCCCTGGTGATTGTTTCACCTAGACTCTCAATGTGTTGTCTGAATGGTTTGGTTATGTACAGTGCAGAATTGGACCATTTGTGATTGTATATAGAGAAGCTCTCATGAAAATGTGATCTTGATTGCGAATGGAACTACCTGTCTAGATAATCTCCTTAACTATCTCCCTATAAATACCTGAAGACATTTAGGGACAAGAACATAAATACATTTTCCTTCCTGGTTGCCTTGCCATCGTCACTTAACGTTGATGCAAAGGATCATGTCTTAGCAATACTTCAACCATTTATTCAAAAGAATTTAAATGAATAATTATGAAATAATGAATTTGCTGATTCATTCATTCAGTAAACAAATGAATAAATCAGCAAATGCATATACTCCTATCAATCCATTCATCAATCTCTCAGTTGCTGGGAAGGTTCTACAACGGTATTGCTTGTACATAGTAACAGGTGACAGTGATGTTTACGGGACAGTGTCTGGAGGATATAGGCTTTAAGGGCACTGGAACAAGCAGCTGGGTAATCAGTGCCAGAACAGCAGGCATGTCACTTGTCCTGACGTGCCTGGGCCTTTCTGACACCCCCAGGCCTCATGGGGCGTCCAGTGGGGCTGTTGATAAGGACCACAGCCAGACCTGATAACTGGCTGGCATTAGGACTGATACTGTTGGATACTTCTATCAAGGCTGATAAAGGTCATGAGAGAGAGAGAGACAGATAGAGAGAGAGAGGGAGAGATATTTTGTATAAGACAAACATAAATGAATGATAATTGTTCATCTCAGACTACTGCTTCCTCCAGATCTTATCAATATTTGTGTAATGCAAGTGCAATACTCTTCGCGTGTGTGTGTGTGTGTGTGCATATCTTTACTCCACATGCAATGTACTGTAATGTGTTTCTTGTTCTGATTCCTGGTGTGTGTTTGTGTGGGCTTCTGTGTTTCTTTGCGTTTCTGGGTGTGTGTAGCCTACACTATGTGTACTGTATGTGGTGGGTGAGCACATCCAAGCATGAATGTACAGTATTACACTGATATATTATACATGCACGTGTAATGAGTCTGTAACGTTTTCTCTGTAGATAATTATGCGTGTTCTGTTAGCACAGCATTTGCTCTGAGTTCAGCCTCTCCAGTCAGATCCTGTGTGTCTCCAGCCTGGATATGTGATCTGAGTGCCTCGCACAATTGGCGCTCAGGGTGGCGGGATAACGCTGAGCTGGAATGCACTCCAGACTCAACACAAAACGCACAGCGTTTGTTACACTCACTGTTTAACGCACTACTTTTCTGCTAAGAAAAACAGACCTTTCCTCAGTGATGGCTTATTCTCTGTTCTCTGTGGATGGGACGAATGATTGTTCTTTCTGCGTGAGCAGCTAACACTGTAGCAGAAGGCTTTGAGGAGGCGTTACAGGAGGTCAAAGTTCAGTAGTCAAGCAGCTGCTAATTTTGATACTGTCAGCTCCACATTGTTTGTGCTTGCTAATACTGTATAACTGAATCATCTTTGTTATTTTTTTAAAAACATAATTGTAAAGGGGGTGCCAATATGCTATTGGTATATGTTATTAGTGATATATCACTATTATTAATATTATAGTATTATTGGTTAGTTAAAGCTATAATGTATTCTGATGTTTATTAAATGTATCGTACTGTATCCAGGATAATTTTCAGAGCCAAACAATTGAGCTTACAAGAGCCTGTAGTGTTCTCATGAGGCAAAAGTTGTCTAAGTCAGCGGTGAGCAGAAAAGGGGTCTGAATAAAGAATGGGGGTTCTTGCTGATATACCAGATTTCCTTATCTCCAGGCAACATGCTCACACCAAGCAGTTTGGACCTGACAAATCAGCCTGATTAGATGGATGGTGCTTATGGCGCATTAGGGAGCTAGGACCCCCGCCCCACTCCCACAACCGGAGGGGGAAAGGGAGAGAGAGGCCCAGGGCCTGACATCTACTGACAGATTAACTTCCTCTGTCAATAGGATTTCAAAACCACAAACTGACACACACACACACACACATTCAGGCCAGATCTATACATAACCACACATCCATGCTCTTCCCTAACGTTTGACATTGACTCTGTGAGACTCAGGCCACAGTTGGAGGGGAAAGTCTTACAAAACAGATTTTCTGTGTGTGTGCATGAGTATAACCCCCCCACACACACACACACAGCACATTGTATTTGTTGTATAGATAATTGTTCCAGCTGTCCTCAGATGCCAGCAGTGGCAGTGAGGGTTCAGAGGTAAACAGGAAAGAACAGAAGTTGTATTTTTCTTTTACACCTGTTGCTCACACTTCCATGTGTTTTGGGCCACACACACACAAGCACGAAGAGCATTGCACTTGCATTACACACATATTTATAAGCTCTGGAGCAAGCAGTAGTCTGAGATGAACAATTATCATTCATTTATGTTTGTCGTAGGCCATGTCAGAATGTTTGAGGCAATCTTTCAACTGTCTGTATGTGTCTTTATGCGTTCAATATGTGCATGTGTCACTAACTGTAACTCCGTAACTGAGATTATGTGTTATTCCGCTCAGAGGTTGCAGCTGTCCAGTGTCAACTGCTACAGTTGGTTGAAACAGAAACACATCCAGACACATCCTCTATTTTAACAACTATCTTCGGTCTCTCTCGCCACAAAAAATATTATTATTATTATTATTATTATTATTATTATTATTATTATTATTAATGAATCAGCCCATTTAAACCAGTTCATTTGCACTTAGTTCTCAAACTGGTGAAGGTCTGACAATCTTGGAAAAAGCAATATGTTAACAGTTGGTTGGTCCTCCAAGCACAATATGCAGAATGGCATAAATGCTGTTTGCTGTGGAAGTGATAACTTCCCATCTCAACAAGAACATTGCTAGGAGCTTCAGGTTGTGATGGAGGAAGTAGAGGTGAACAAAGAGAACCTGTTCCTTGTATAACACTTACCGTGAGGTATTGGGGGCCAGGCAACTAACTAAACTCTAAAAACGTAACTAAAACTATGTAACCATTCTCCTGCAGTATCTTGTGATGGGACATTCCCCCACACACACAACGCAACCAAACGTCTCCTATTTTAGTATGTTCCCTCAAGCATTATTTGACCTCCCATAAGACCCCCCTCATCCATATAAGACAGACTGAACAAAGTTCTGTCAAGGTTTCCTGAGCCTGTGTGCGTGTGCGTGCGTGTGCGTGTGTGTGCGTGCGTGTGTGTGTGTGTGTGTGTGTTCCCAGTCCAGAAGGCAGTAGTCCTGCATGCATTCACCATCAGCTCTTTATAAGGAGAAGGGAAACAAGGGCCCTCTGCCTCTATATTTAGACAGACTTTATTGGGCCGCTTGTCTCCATTACCCCCCTCAACACACACACACACACACTGCTGCCATTAGGAATCTCTCACTGAAGCTGTGTGGGCAGCCAGCCCTCCTCTCCTCTCCTCTCCTCTCCTCTCCTCTCCTCTGTCTCCTCCTCTTTATCTTTGTCTGTCCTCACGTCTTCTTTTTTTCTTTTATCTCCTGTCTTCTCCTCTCCTCTCTCCTGTCCTCTCCAAGGGACACATTAACAATGTATAAGAGAGAGAGGGGCAGAGAGAGAGAGAGAGAGAGAGGGAGAGAGAGGGAGAGGGAGGGAGAGCGAGGGAGAGAGGGAGAGAGAGAGAGAGAGAGAGAGGGAGAGAGAGAGAGAGAGGGTGGTGGGGGAGAGCTGTAGGTTGAGAGACAGGTACAATTGGTTACACAAG
>JAODOY010082859.1:1970-15067 GCA_025399855.1 Forbesichthys papilliferus | reverse complement strand
GTAATACAGGAGGAATCAAAGATTATTTCATTTATTTTTCCTAATTATAGTTGAGTGTTTTTAATGTTTTTTTTTAGTATTCGAATACTCGTTCGGAAATACTATCAAGTATTTGAAACCTGTAAAATGGTATTCGGGACAGCCGTACAGTGTTGTAACATGTAACATTGTGTAACAACACGTAACATCAGAGTGATGTAACTTCGTGTAACAACACTAACATCAGCATGAAACAACACGTAACAACACATGACACATACCCACAACATCAGCTTGTAACATCGGCGTGTAACAGCAACACTTAACATCTGCGTACCAGCAGACCCGTAACCATGACGTGTGCACATCCCCTTTCTCGTCCTTGTCCCGCAGAACCGGAGAAGCCCGGCCTGTCTCCAGTGGCGACTGCCGCCGTTACCCTCTGGGCCGCCACCCCCATCACCACCGCTGCTCAGGAGCCCCCCGTCCCCACGCTGAGCAGCCTGCTGGCCGCACCCCTGCCCGCCTCCTCCTCCTCCTCCTCCTCCTCCTCCTCCCCGGCCTGCAACCCTCTGCTGGAGGCTCTGAAGATGAAGCGGCCCGCTCCAACCGGTGCCACCTCCTCATCTGCCTCCACCACCACCTCCTTCTCCTCCACCCCCTCTGCAGGTATGGTACTATGAGCATTATGAGTTTGACACGTTACGTTATCAGCTGTTTTCTCTGTGTGTGTGTGTGTGCGTGCGTGCGGGGCCTACGCAGCATTTGTTTTATGCTAATGTGCTTGCTGTGCCATCTAGTGGCAGAAAGGGATGGTTCAAGGCCCGGGTGTTGTGCCAGGAGCCCCCGTGCTGCGTAACGTTGTTTTGTCTGATCCTCTCTCCTCCTCCTCCTCCTAGTGTCGCCATGGACGACGGCAACGACGGCGTCCTCAGAGCCAGGCGGCGCCAAGCCGACGCCCACCGGCACCCCTGCCCTGGCGCCCCTCTCCCTGAGCCTCCCCTGCGGCCCGGGGCAGCCGCCCTCCACCACAGCCCCCTCCGCCTTCACCCAGGTGCTGGCTATGGCCCCCCAGGTTGGCCAGGCCGCACGGACCCCCAGCGGCCGCCTGCCTACAGACACGCCCAACCTGTTTGGCCTGGGCAGCCAGCTGACCTCTCCCCCCACTGCTGCCTCCAACCCCTCCAACCCACTCCTGACCTCCTCCAACCCACTCGTAGCCCTCTCTGCTGCCTCCACCACCTCCAACCCTTTCCTGACCTCCTCAAACGCCTTCCTGACCTCCTCCACCACCTCAACTGCCCCCAACGCCTTCCTGACCTCCTCCTCCACCTCAACTGCCCCCAACTCCTTCCTGACCTCCTCCTCCACCACCTCCACTGCCTCCAACGCCTTCCTGACCTCCTCCACCACCTCAACTGCCCCCAACACCATCCTGACCTCCTCCAAACCTCTGTTGACCTCCTCCAACCTCCTGGTCGGCTTTTCTACTGCCTCCACCACCTCCAACCCCCTCCTAACCTCCTCCACCTCCTCCACAGCCCCCAGCTCCCTCCTGACCTCTGGCTTTAAGCCCATTTTAGGGGCCACCTCCTCCGGTGGGTCTTCGTTCCCGGCCGGCGAGCACGGCTCCAAGCCCGCGGTGCCTGCCTTCAAGCCCCTCTTCGGCAGCTTGGGCCCACCTCCGTCCTTCGCTACGGCAACCGCCTCAGCATCCGTGACCACCGCTGCCTCCTCGACGCTGTTCAGCATGTCTGGCGTGACGTCTGGCCACGTCTCCTCCTCCGCCCCCGCCCCCACCCCCACCCCGGCTGCCAAGTCCCTGTTCAGCAGCTGGGGCGCCCCGCCCGTGACCAGCGCCTCCAGTGCCTCAGGGGGCGCTGCCTTTCTGTTTGGCGCCAGCTCCTCCTCCTCCTCCTCCTCCACCACCACCACTAACGCCCCAGCCGCCATCGGCGGGTTCGGTTCAGCGGATGCGTTCGGCCGGAGCTCGCCAGCCGCCACGACCTTCGGCGGCTTTGGCGCACCGGCCACTGCCCCTCCCTCCGCGTCCAACCAGGCCTCCTTCAGCTTCGGGAAGCCGACGCCCCCGCCCGCCTACCCCTCTGCGGCACCTCCGCCGGCAGCCAAGCAGTTCTCCTTCGGCTCCAGCGGCTCCGTCGCCCCGCCTGCGCCCGCCGCCGCGCCTTCGCCGTTTGCGTTCGGCGCCGCCACCAGCGCGGGCCCCACGTTCGGGACCCCGTCCAAGCCGGCGTTCGGCGCCGTCTCCTCCGGGTTTGGCTTTGGCAGCGGTGCCCCGGCCACCATCACCACCACCTCAGCCTCGGCCGCCCCCGTCTTTGGCACCGCGCCGCAGGCCGCCGGCCCCGCCTCCTCCCCCGCCTTTGCGTTTGGCAGCGGTGCCGCCGGTCTGCAGCAGACCCCCGCTACCACCGCTGCCTCCACCGGCGGCTTCAACTTCTCTGCTGCCGTGACGCCGGGCCAGTTTGGGACCCCCGGGCTGAGCACCCCGGCACCGCAGATGGGAGGCTTCAGCTTCGGGGCTGCCGCTGTGGATAAGCCGGCTTTTGGTAAGAACACCCGCCCGCTCTCCCTCGCATTGAGGGTAACGGTACCCTGGTTTGGGAAGGGAAGCCCAGAGTTTCTATTGGCCAAATTGTTACATGAAACTGTAAAAACTAATTGTTAAAACACTTTTTAATTTTTTTTAATTTTAAACCACTAGATGTTGCACAAAGCTCATCATCATCTCAGACCAAAACAAATGCTCTGCACGCACACATGGCTGGACCGGCCATGTAAACACACAACAACGGAGCTCAGCTTACAAAACACAGAGCACCTTTAACGTACATATTATCTTAGGACAATACATGTGTGTCATTTCATTCTTGATAGTATAATCTCGTCACAATGTTTTCTTATTGTATACAGGTACCTCTACTCCCGCCTTTGGTCAAAGCGTCTCTACGGGTCCCATTCCCTTTGGGAGCCCAGGAACCCCTGTGCAAGGCTTCAACTCGGTCATGCCTTCTCCCTTTGGTAGGAACACTGATCCCCCGGGACCCGTTTACTAGCATGTACTACTAGCTAACTGTTTGCATGCAGCGCTAATGTCCTTTAATTAACGTTGAACCTTGACGGTATGGTAAGCTAATTGTAAGCTAATACACGTCTCCCCAAAGTCACCAAATACTTCCTTGCAGTCTGCCATCTTACTGTTCTAATCAGGTGATTCTACACACACTGGCTCAGTAAATAAAAACACAAACATAGTAGTGCAGACCTCGCACAACAACAATGCCCCAGCCTTCTCAATGTGTTTCCAGTGTGTGGGGGGGCTTCTGAGGGAACACCCTATAGGAATGTGCATTTTGGTCATTTTGACTGCTCGAGTACCTGACGGAGAAAATGCTGTGTACCACAGAGAGCCTGAAAACGCTTTAGCTCCAAGCACGCTGTGCCTTCAGCCCTCTTTTTAGCTAACCTCTTCAAAACGTGTCTCTTAGCTGCAACTGGAGATTTAGGAAATTGTTACAGTAGAAAGTAACGGCGGTAGTAAAATCACAATGATGTATAAATCAGTCCGTGGTTCAAGTGCCTGCCAAACCGTGGGGGTGAGCCGTATGGGTCACGGATCAGCTACGATCCGTTACACCACGAAGAAAAGATATAAGTATGTATGTATGCATTCATCCATGCATTCACCCCACATGCCAGATTGCTGTGTAGGACCACTAAACCACTTCCAATTGAATATGTCCACAATGGTTGTGTGAAGATATTGGCCTACGATTTAATATTTCATGCATTTCATATCAGAATGAGACGGCATACATTTAACATGGTAATGAAACATTACATGGATAAACATTTGGTACTAAGTAATGGAAGACAAATACAAATAGGCTACTTATAAAACAACAGGTTCAAAATATACGGCTACACGCCATTGAGCAACACTCGCCACACCCAATAAACGCAGCACACGCCCTTGAAACGTTCAGTCCACGTTTTGATCTGAGTTTAGACTTGCAAGCGTTCTCCAGAGTGCCTGACCCTGCCAAAAACTACGTCCATTTTTGAATGTCCCCGACACGCCGTCCTCCTGTGTTAAATGTCTCCCCCACCACACCTCCTCCTCTGTGTTCAATGTCTCTGTGTCTCCCCCAACAGGAGGAGCCACACCTCCTCCTGTGTTAAATGTCTCCCCCACCACACCTCGTCCTCTGTGTTCAATGTCTCTGTGTCTCCCCTAACAGGAGGAGCCACACCTCCTCCTCTGTGTTAAATGTCTCCCCCACCACACCTCCTCCTCTGTGTTCAATGTCTCTGTGTCTCCCCCAACAGGAGGAGCTCCCACCACGCCCTCCTTCTCCATCGGCGCTGGCTCCAAGCCCTCCGGGGCTCGCCAGCGGCTGCAAGCACGCCGGCAGCACACCCGCAAGAAGTGAGGCGCTCAGACGCGCCCCCCCCTTCCCCCCTTCGTATCCTCCTCCAGCTGGGACATCCTCCTGGGAGACCGCCCCTTCCTCCTCCTGGGACCTCCTCCTTCATCTCCTGGGACCCCCCCCCGCCCTCCCCTTCCTCCCTGCTGTGCTTGCAGGGGTGAAGTTTGCTCCCCACCCCGTTCACAGCCTGAGTGCAGGAGCCAATGAGCGAGGAGATGGGTCACTAGGAGGAGCAGGACGTCTGACACTAGACAAAGGCAAATGCAGACTTTATTTTTCACCCCTTCCCCCTGTCTAGTTGAACTGATTGCTCCCCTGTTGTGCCTCCAGCGGAAGCACTAGGGACAAAGAGAACCCCCTCCCCCCCGGCACCACGGCAGTACTAATGTTTGAGCTCTGACGGACCGGGACGGAGCAACATGTCGCAGTATTTTACCTGACGTTTCTCTTTTATTTCCTCTCCGCAGTTGGCTTGTTGCCCTTCTACATGAACCGTGATGCATTTCTACACTCGAGGTACACGTTCGAGTACTCGTATGCCCGGGGATTTTATTGTTAGCATTTTTCCATCACTCCCATTTAGATGAATGGTGTAAATGTTAGCAGATATATTTAACAGGATGAATTTGCATTAGCGGGAATAGACTAGAGCTGACGAACCAAAGCTAATCCCGTAGTCAAACGCTTGTGTTCATTCTCCTGTACTACCTCTACTGATGACCAGGGTCAGTACTGAACAAACAAACTTATCTGAAGCCTAAACGTATCTTTCAGGACATCGGCGGAACAAGTGAATTAGTTGTTAACTGCGGTCCAATCATTCAAGCTGCCTGCATCAGTTGTTGCCTGTCATCACACCTACAGCAGTCCCAAAATACACGTATAGGTCTTGGATCGCATGCTATTAAATCCATAACTAGTCTGTTCCACAACACTTCACCCATGTGCATGTACAAAACATTGATTTTATTTTTCTATTTTTATTCTGGTGCTCAATAATAAAGTTCAGATTTACAACAATAACTAGCTTTCATCACAAATTGTTTGCAAACTGTTTGCAAACATCAGATTTTGCTAAATTGTGTGGATTATTCTAGAATTGGACATAGCACAACTGATTCTGTTGACATGTTTAGTCCTTGTTTTGGTTAGTCAACAATATTTGACTGCAGTCAGCTGCCTAGGTGAATGCTAAATGTGATGGAAATATAAAACCAAATGGTTGAAAATGATGGTAGAAATTGATTATATATTCTTTCTCCTTTTTTTCTTTATCTCAATTGGACCAATAAGTTGAGTCAATGTGGCAGATTGTTTATTCTGTGCTCATTTATTTAAAAGAAACACAAATTACTCAAAGGCTGCTCGGTTTTTAAGAAGAATGCTTTTGTGTGATTTTTATTGTATTCTAATATTTTAACGTGCATCAGAGGTGTTTTTATTCATAAATGCTGGATTGAAACTCAGGACTCAAGGCGGTGGGAGAAAGGTTCATCCTGCCTTCTCTAACATGGATGCAACTTTCACAGCAATTCAACTCCCTTCAATGTCAGCAAGATGTTGACAGTAGAACAAAATCCTGCAAATAAAACTAAAATTATTTTTATATTTAAACAATTTTTACTTTTCCCCGTCAAAAAAAAGGTCAAAATCTGAATGCCCATGACCCAGTTCTTAATTTTTTAAAAGATACCTTTCATTTTTAAAACAAACCAATACAAAATGTTGCATTTCCCCTTGTTGAGCAAATGCTGTGTTTGAGATCATCACCCAGGATGAATGTAGCTCTGGTACCGTACTGGTACCATGCATGTAGTATTTGCATCTCTGTGTCTTTGCACAGCATCATTCATTTTGTTATGTCAATAATAGCGTCCACAAAACTGCTTTGCTAAAAGAAAACCAATTGATGCCATTTTGCACTATTTAACAACATCTGTCTTAATTCTAACACTGAGAAGCACAAGCATAGAATCCCAATAGCTTTTGTGGAAAATGGCATTACAGTGAGTTTGGAGACTGTATGTTGAGAAGACTACATAATTTAAGCCTGTGTTGACTAGTTGTTACAAATAATTGCTTGACCACAGTGTTCAGAACTGTAGGACAAACATGTTTTAACTAGGCTCTGCAATGTGTTCACAACAACAAGTTGCCGTGTGTGACTGCGTGCATGTGGGCTGTGGTCTGCTTTATGAACACGTTGAATACATGAGATGATAGAAACATGACCTTTGCTGGGTGTGTGCTTAGCTTTTATCTACGCAGATGTCTTGAACTGTATTAGTTACTTACGAATAAAATGTGAACAACATCCTTGTGCATTCAATGAAGCAAATTGCAGGGAACTGCTCAAGTTTGTGGTTAAATTTTTCATGCTACCTGTAGTTGTATCTCACACCTACACTACATTAGTTGTGTAGGTATACGATTATGAAATGATTATATTATACAAAACTATTGTATATTTATCTTAACTATGGTTGTGTGTACTATAATATAGAGAATGATTGCAGACTATACTCCACACCAGCTGGGGTCGTTAATGCGCAAACATTTTAAGTTGTTTCGCAGAAGAAGACAACTCCCTTCTGCATATATCTTCACAGTTCTTACATGTATTAAGTCTGTGGCGTGCCTTACTAAGTTTTAAGGAATTAATAGTACAGCTACTTGTCTTAAACAGTCATATTACATGTAGAGCAGTCTACAAAACCAGATTTTCAGAATTTAGTTTTGATGCTCAGCTGTCAACGATGAGTGTCTCTTTGGATATTAAACTCAAAAGAGCCAATAAGATTTATCGTGAAGGGGTGAGTAGACTTGAGTATTAGTATTATCATTTCATGTGACGCCTACATTGTTTCAACCCTAAACTATTTACATGCGCGTTATTAACACGATGATAATGTTATGCAGCCAGACTGTCATGTGATTATCTTGACGTCACTTTATTTCAGAATGTCCTATTTTCTTCTACGGTATTTACAACATGCGCTTCACTGTCCCAACATTACCAAAATAAACGACAATACAAAACAGTTTATGTAAAAACGAAAAGGCAGTTCAGATATAAAGCCTAATAGCAACCTGATGCCCTTACGTCTGTCTGTCTTTCTGTCTGCTCTGCCTGTGGTGCTGTCTCTCTGTCTGCGTCCCTGTGTGTCTCCTGCCTGTCTGCGTCCCTGTGTGCCTGTCTGTGTGTCTCCTGCCTGTCTGCGTCCCTGTGTGCCTGTCTGTGTGACTCCTGCCTGTCTGTGTCCCTGTGTGCCTGTCTGTGTGTCCCTGTGTGTCTGCCTGTGTGCCTGTCTGTGTGTCCCTGTGTGTCTCCTGCCTGTCTGTGTGTCCCTGTGTGTCTGCCTGTGTGTCTCCTGCCTGTCTGTGTCCCTGTGTGTCTGTCTGTGTGTCCCTGTGTGCCTGTCTGTGTGTGCCTGTCTGTGTTTCCCTGTGTGTCTCCTGCCTGCCTGTGTCCCTGTGTGTCTGCCTGCCTGTGTCCCTGTGTGCCTGTCTGTGTGCGTCCCTGTGTGGCTGCCTGTCTGTGTGCGTCCCTGTGTGGCTGCCTGTCTGTGCGTCCCTGTGTGGCTGCCTGTCTGTGCGTCCCTGTGTGCCTGTCTGTGTGCGTGCCTGTCTGTCTGCGTGTGCCAGGAGGTCGTGGCAGGTGTGGTGGTGTTAGTGTGCAAGGAGCCTGTCCAGCACCAAGGCATCTCTCTGACCATGGAAGGCGTGGTCAACCTGCAGCTCAGCTCCAAGAGCGTGGGCGTCTTTGAGGCCTTCTACAACTCGGTCAAGGTGAGGACGACTCACAGTGGGGACATTACCTTCTGGCTGTGTGGCGGTTGACTGGTTGAGGTATCTGGTTGTGTTAACTGGCGCCCAGCCAGCCAGCCAGTTAAAACCACCCTCTGTTTGGATCCTTTTAACCCATCTGTACCAATTACCAATGCCCTTCTAGACAAGTCTCGCCACTCGGCAGCCATCTTTGAAACACCCCGGGTAGCTATTTGGGAAGACTATAGGCAGGTGGCTTACGTCAATGCAACCACACGGTCGGTTAAATAGGTTAATGCAGGGCAGTTATAAAGCAGATGATTGGCTCTTTTTGATTATTTTATGTTTATGTTTTCCACCTCTCCCCTCCTACCTCATCAGCCCATCAATCTTATCAGCAGTGCCATTGAGGTGGCAAAGGCCGGCAAGATCCCTGGAGGAAAAACCGAAATTCCCTTCGAGTTTCCTCTCCACACAAAAGGCAACAAAGTGTTGTATGAAACCTACCACGGCGTGTTTGTTAATATCCAGGTAAAGGCCAGCATGCACACAGGTGTACAGTGATGTTGACAACACAGTATGGCAAAGGGACACTCACCACAGGCTTGGCTCAATGAGCTCCTAGCATTTGCATATTTTAACAAGGAAACATTGGAAAAGCATTGTGATGGCTATGATATTGTTGTGTGCGGTTGGCACGGCGCCACTTATGTTTCTATATACGGAGCCAGGGCTGTGTAGGAAGTAAACACCAGATTATATTTTCAACTAAAATATTTGACTGCGAAGAGATATTGGGTGAATTTCACAAAAAGTGTATTATTTTACAAACGCTTACTATACCATTAACTACAAATAAACCAAGATAACACAAGCCTAATCCTGCTTTTTTCCTTACAGATGCAGATATAGCTGTCTAATTTATAGTTAATTTAAATGCGTGAAAGTTTGGTTTATTTGGATTAAGCCATATGATCTGTGAATGTAATTAATGCATGGTTGATGCAGATCGTGAAGAGATGCAGTATATGCAGAATATTGACAGTGATCTTACAGTCGCTGACCACCTTAAGAAACTGCTGTCTTTCTATTGTATTTTTATCATTGTAAATGTCCTCTGCTGTCCATAGTACACCCTACGTTGTGATATGAAGCGCTCTTTGCTGGCTAAAGATCTGACCCGAACGTATGAGTTCATGGTTCATTCTCAGGTACGATCTGACAAGCAGGTAAACTAACAACAAAGCATGAGCTAATATTACGTACATTCAAGTTGTGTTAATTTATTTATTATTATGAGAGGGAAGTTCTAAATGTGAACACAAAGCCATTGTAAACTAATGCTATTTTACAGTCTAATCTCATATAATCTATTGAATTAGGAAGCGCTGTAACGTGTTGTTCTTGTTGTGTTCAGCCACAGACAACCAAGCTGGTCCCCACACCAGTAGACTTCACCATCACCCCGGAGACCATGCAGAATGTCCGTGAGGTGCGCACACACACTGTCCCGTGAAGATCAGCATCGCTTCACTTACTGTATATAAACTGTGGAACTCTTTCCCTACTGAGACACGCGACCCTGATCAATTATAACTACAGATTGGCTTAGCTCTGGTTTTAATTTAGCTCTGGTTTTATTGTGTGTTTTAATTTTGTTGTACACTTATGGGGGCAGGATAATCTAGTAGTGTGGGTGTTGGACTCCAAGCCGGAAGGTTGTGAGTTCGAGCCCTGGAGTTGGCCTTCCTGTAAGCATCTTTGAGCAAGATGCGTAACCCCTACCTTGCTAAATGGTGTTGGAAGGGCCAGTAGGGGGCACTCCTCCCTCTGGTCTAAGGATTAAAAAAAAAGAGATGTTAAACGGGTGTCCTGACTGGGTCACTAAAGATCCCATGGCACTTATCGTAAGAGTAGGGGTGTTAAATATCCAAATATCCAACCTGGCCTCTCATACCATCATGACTACCTAATCATCCCCAGTTATCAATTGGTTCAAATGTCCTCTCTTCGCCCCTAACTACTCCCCAGGCCCTTGCTGCAAATGAGAATGTGTTCTCTGTCAACCTGCCTGGTAAGGTCAAACAAACATTTTCCTTGGGTTTCTTGAAAGGCGCTTGGAAATGTAATTTGTTGTTGTAGTAATAATATCAATAATCCCTATTATATTACTAAATATTGTAATGTGTCCAGCACGCATTATATATCTGTGCTCTCCCAATCCCCCCCTTTATTCTCAGAGGAGTCAGCTGCCCAAGTTTGCCATTCGAGGCCAGCTACACGCCACCAACTGTGTCATCAGTGAACCTCTGACCGGAGAAGTGGTGGTGGAGAATTCCCAGGTGCCCATCAAGAGCATCGAGCTGCAGCTCGTCAGAGTGGAGACCTGCGGTAATCTCTCTGTGTGTGCGTGTTGTTTGGGACATGTCTGTTAAAGGCATGGTCAGTCATTCTTGCTAACTTCGACCTCAAATTAAAACAGTATTGCTCCTCCTCTAATTTACGGAGTCAGGGTTGTGTAGAAGTTTCAGATTCTTTTTTCAACACGCACAGAGAAACGGTAAAATAGCAAAACACAAGGATATTTGTTAAATTGGACAAACGGTGTATTATCTTACATTTAGCTTGCAATAGCTGACTTTACCGGTACCAGTCGAGCATGTATATATGCATGCATATGTACAGCTACAGAAAAGAGTCTATACGTAAGAAATAAAGATATATTTCCAATAATACTTTATTCCAATTTTATAACCAAATTTGTAAAAGTCTGAGAAACTGCTGCAAGTTTTTCTGTGGCTGTAATGTATGTTGTGGTAGGTACTGTACAGCTAGCTACGTTAGCTCTGATGACATGGTGCTGTCATTATTACCAGCAGAATGTTGTCTGCTTATAAAGCCTGCATATGGAGATGGGAAGTACTGAAGTACAAATACTTAAGTAACTGTTTCAGGTATCTGTGCTTTACTCAAATATGTATTTTTCTGACAAATTTTTACTTTTACCTCTTACATTTCTACACAAATATCTGTACTTTATACTTATTACATTTTCAAGACAAGCTAGTTACTTTAATGCCAATTGATGATAATTGTTGATATTTAGCATAATTGAGCGCCTTCCAAATATCAATACTGATTTCAAACCTAAAGAAATATGGTCCCTGGTAGGCCTATTGGCACATATTAGGTAACAAGTTGAAACGGACAAGAAAGGCTCTTACAGTATGCTACTGTCATTAATTCATATTTACCAGAAAAGGCTATTAATGCAGAATAGGCTACGAGAGATGGAAGTGGAGAATCTGGCGACTATAGCCTCCACACCATCTCTCTTTAGTAGCAACTTTTCTGCATTTAGCCACATGTCATCTACACTAAATGTCTTGGGCAATACAAGTAAGAAATAATATTGTGCCATGCCTGATCCATCCCTGTCTACAAATGGAAGCAGCTGTGGTTGGTCTAATCGTTCTAAACAGTATAAAACATTTTAGATTTGTAATATACAGTATTTCTATCAGATATGATGCAATTCCAATATTTTTGTATTTGGTTTTATGTTAGGGTTTGAATTGAAGTTTAACAGTTTTGAAAAGAGTATGTAAGCATGCTTATTGGCCTGTAGATAGATAGGTTACATAGTTTTGGTTGTGGCTAAGTCTACGAGAAAATAATCCATGAAATTTGACCAATGTATGACCTACATTGAATGCAGCTTGTGCCAAAGCAATGAAAAATAGCCACATATACAGCTGTTTTGATCACTGTTAGGAGTGTTGGGTCCTAGCAATTGGAAAAAAAAACAAACATATTTTCCGACGTATAAGATGACGCCCAACTTTTCCACGAATCCTAGTGAGTGGATTTTCTTCTACCGTACTTGTACAGCTCCACCCTTTCTGCTTTCATGCGGTCGCTGCATACGGTGGGGGGGGGGGCGCCGTCTTATACGCCGGAAAATACAGTACATCAGGATATATTATAACAACAATATTTAAATGTCTTATTATTTTACATTATTGTCCTCTCAAGGTTCAGTTAGCTTTTGCCCAGAAACAGCCAGTACAATTTAATGTCGTTCAGTTTCTACTTTTTTCTTTTCTGTACATTTCAGAGCCTGTACTTTTTACTTTTCCTTACTTTTTTTTTAAAAAGGATCTGTACTTCTACTTAAGTAATGGCGTTCGTATGTGTGTGTGTGTGTGTGTGTGTGTGTGCGCATTCCAGGCTGTGCTGAAGGCTATGCCAGGGATGCCACAGAGATCCAGAACATCCAGATAGCAGAAGCTGACGTGTGCCACGGCCTCCCCATCCCCATCTACATGGTGTTCCCCCGGCTGTTCACCTGCCCGACGCTGCACACCACCAACTTTAAAGTCGGTCAGTGCTCTCCAGCAACTTGCTATTTAGAGGTCCCTCATTTAGAAGGTCCCTCATTTAGAGGGTTCGTTTACATTCTATGTAGAGCTCCTTCATTTAGAGGGTTCGTTTATATTAGCTTTAATCTGCAAAGTAAATTGCAAAGTAAAGTAAATAATACTGTACTGAAATGCTATAGAGAGGTCCCTCATTTAGAGGGTTTGTTTACATGCTATATAGAGGTCCCTCATTTAGAGGGTTTGTTTACATGCTAAAGAGAGGTCCCTCATTTAGAGGGTTCGTTTACATGCTATGTAGAAGTCCCTCATTTAGAGGGTTCGCTTACATGCTATATAGAGGTCCCTCATTTAGAGGGTTCGTTTACATGCTATATAGAGGTCCCTCATGTAGAGGGTTCGTTTACATGCTCTATAGAGGTCCCTCATTTAGAGGGTTCGTTTACATGCTATGTAGAGGTCCCTCATTTAGAGGGTTTGTTTACATTAGTTTTAATCAATACTGTACTGAAATGCTCTA
>JAODOY010082848.1:0-15067 GCA_025399855.1 Forbesichthys papilliferus | reverse complement strand
TGTTTCTACACTGCCCTGGCTTTGTAATAAGGAACACAAAGTGGTGCAGGCTGCACAACAGTGTGTGTTACCAATGTAGTTATCCGATTAATCGAAAAAATAATCGATTAATCGAAAAAATAATCGTTAGATTAATCGACCAAAAAATAATCGTTTGGTACAGCACTAATGCAGATCATCCAGTGTCTTGAATGAGCAGCCTGTAGTTATGTCCTTTAATAGCCTACAGTCTGATAGCTATGCCTTCATTGCAGACACACAATGTTGTTGAGAGTCAATGTGCATTATTTGAAAGCTACTGGTTTAGTAGCCTAGCCTACCTGCTAACACCCGGCTGCCAAATCCAAAATCCAAAATAATCCAACTCCAAAAGAAAATATGAACCACATATCCAAACGAAAAAATCCAATCCAAACAGCTGTAGACTAGATTTACTTGACAAGAGCAGCATCTCACGGCATCTGCAGGTGTCATGCCAAGAAGTTATCTGCTAAAAAGTGGTTTGTTGAAAACTGATTTCTGCCCACGAGAGCACACACAGCCATATATCATAACCAATCAAATCCTTTTTTACCAGTATACATCTATTTAAGGTGACAACACAACTCATAAAATTCACGTAGACATTTTCCCAACACTGTTCAGCTGAGGATACCTTTTTGGCACAACACCGCGGTATGGATCTTACCGTAGAACATGAGATGGGTGTGGTTACAGTGCCTTCTGCTGACACACCTTCAGCGCTTGAGAACAGATAATGCTGGTTATTTTCACGCTTTTGAAATGTAATTTTATACATTTGGATTTATTATTAATTCAAATTTGTCTGGGTGGTAAATATTACATTTTTCAGTGATGTAGTAGGAGCATTTAGCATTGCATCTGTGCGACCAATTAGAATGGGCCAGGATGAGACAGGGCCTCCCAGGTATTTAACCATCTAGCTGCACTGCTGTCCCTCTCTGTAGTGCTCTGTAACGCGCCTCCACTTCCAAACACGTGCTCACAGCGCTAGCTCTCTAAATGGTCACACACGCTAGCAAGAAGGAGGAGGAGGGCAGGGGTTTGACACTAACTCCATTAGATCACCTGTTGACGTGTGTGCCTGTATGTGTTTGTCAGTTGTGCACATGCTAGGCTAACGCTAACACAGCTCTACCTGAACGAGGCACGCTTATCCGAATGCTAACGGTACTTAATCTGAACTCCAACTGTGTTTGCTTTCCCGGGTGGAGGGTTGATGGTGGCTGCTTGTACATGCACACTCATGACTGAGGGCCAGCCAGTGACAGCCGCAGCCATCGAGAGCGTGAAGCTGAGCTCATAGCCACAAAGACAGCCTGGTGTGGTGTAGAACATAACATGTCCTTGACTGTGTGGTTTTCTATGTGACACACAGACAAGTCCCAAAGAACCTGTTGCTCATCTGGCTTGTTTTCTAGTACCACACACACTGTGTGTTTGTTGTAGGCTAAGACAGGTCAAACGCAGTGGATGTGTGTGTGTGCGCTAATTTAACTATGGTAACCCCCCTCCCCCGATGTCCTATGTAAAAACAAATCTTGTCTTTTTCTTCCAGGCAACCGATCCCATCCATGCCAAGAAGTCAAAACAAGAAGACTTCACATCACTGTCCCTCTTGGCTGAGAAAGACAAGCAACATGACTGGCTGCGGTCCCTCTCAGCTTCAGCCAATAAGGTTAGTCTATTTCACACACGGGCAGGCAACAATGAGAAGCATGGTTTGCTTGGATGGATACGAAATGGAGATGTCAGGTAATATTAGACATACATTTTGGGATGAGTGGATCACTTAAATTTAGATTTGGCAAGCATAGCTTGCCTAACGGGGTAACTGTAAACGCATTGGGACTTGCATATTTGCTTACTAAGAGGGAGCCTAGTTTCAGAAACCTATGTAACATTATATAACCACAATATAATGATTGATGCGCCCTATAAAGATCAATATTCCCCAAAAGATATGAGTGGGTATGATTTACATTCCAATTTCACAGGCCCATAATGAGGTGCTTTAGTGTGGTTCTCTTAACTAATTCAGTGTACTTTATGTGTAATGTTTCTAACTGATAGTAGCACATGAGTTAGTTAGGTAGTAACTGTATGTTTGTTTTACAGGGGCTTAAGTGCATCCAGCCCAGACAGAGACCGTCAGCTTTCAGACCGTGGTCACCAAACCTCTCTGCTTGTGACAAAGACCCGTCCAGTCTGACTATGCTGAGAGACAGGTAAGCCTTATCTAACATACCTTCAATGACAACATGGTGGACAAATACCTTTAGCAGTGATTTACTAAACAAATGTGTACTTGCAGTATTTGTGCGCGCATTACTCATTTATTTGCAAACCACATTGTGTGATTGTATCAAGTATCAGGTTTTTAAGGGCAGCTGCAAAGTTTTGGGAAACGTGACAGCCATTTTGTGAAAGCGCTCTCGTTCCCTTGAAATTGACAGCATTGGTGCTTAGTTGTCTGGGTGGGCTATGTGTCAGCAGAGTCAAGTCTGACTGTACCAGCGCCTCCCACACACCAGCGTGCACAAACACACTCATGCCGTGGGCACACACTTGGGACGGCTGTGGCGAGCCAATGAGGCATTCCACCACATCACACACATTCACACACTTCAGCTGGTCTCACAAAGTGGGAGTGAGAAGACACAAGTGTATCATTTTACTGTTTCCACTATTTAACTGTTAAAATTTTCTGGTTTGTGATGCTTGCTCAAGCCTAAGAGATAAAAAAAATGCTCTCTGTAATTAATCTTTTTTTACTTCATTCATTACAATTAAAATGTTTTGTGTGACAACACAATACAGACGGTTGTACCATGTTATCAGACTCAGAAAAAAGTTTGTGTAATGGCATGCCTCAAACACTGCATTGTAAATCAATCCGTTAATAAGCAAGTGCTGCATGTAGTGAATCGAAGCTTCCAAGCCCTTCAGTCACACTGACGCCAGTCTGTGGGTGCTCTTAGCTTTTACAACTACGAGAGCATGGAGAGCGCCGTGGCCCCCAACGTGGCCCTCACCCCCCTGGCCCTGGGTAAGCTGGGGCCCATGTTTCTCTCTGTACCTGGCACCTCCCACCCCAGCAGGGAAGAGCCACCTGGAGAGGGAGCCAATGCCAGCTCCAGGCCCCGCAAGAGGAGGGCCACTGGTGAGCAGGCACAGCCAGGCCCGGAGCCCCCCTGTCCTCCACCTCCCGCTGCCAGGAAGCCCCCCCAGGAGGACTCTGAGGTGGAGATCGAGGTGGAGAGTCGTGAAGAGTGTAAGTCGGCGCTAGCGTTTAACACAGCTACATACAGTAGTACCTCATTACGTAGTAATAGTACTAGTACTAGTACTGGTCTCAGCCTCTTCCGCCCATTAGCACTGCGTCACATAGGTAACTCTGTGCTGAACGTCTGCTACATAGACCCATGTAAGCCCCACACAGTACTCTCGAGATGTGATACTGTTGATTTCCTTTAGCTGTTCGCATTGTCACTCACAAGTATGTCTCCATAATTTGTAGTGCGATGCTAGCACACTGCTTTATTTACTCATTAAAATGTTCCATTTATTTTAAGTAGTATAACCATAACTAGCTTTACAGACCAGTAAACAGACGGAATGGTGTGGTTTAGTTCCCGTTTAGTCCCTTTAGTGCTGCTAGGTACGGTATGTGTACGTAGCCCAGTGTCATTCTCACATGACCATTTGTTCCTCTGTGTGTGTGTGTGTGTGTGTGTGTGTGTGTGTGTGTGTGTGTGTGTGTGTGTGTGTGTGGGGGCGTCCACAGTCACCTCATCGCTGTCCTCCCTCTCCTCGCCGTCATTCACCCCCTCCAGCTCAGCCAAGGACCTGAGCTCCCCCGGCTTCCAGGGGCCCCCATGCCCTGCCCTGGCCATGGTTGCCCACGCCGGGCCCCCAGAGGCAGGCCTGGAGTGTGAACTGGAGACACTGCGGCAGGCTTTGAACAGTGGACTGGACTCCAAGGAGTCCAAGGAGAGGTTCCTGCACGAGGTGGTCAAGATGAGGGTCAAGCAGGAGGAGAAACTGGGGTCCGCTCTGCAGGCCAAACGCTGCCTCCAGCAGGTGTGTGTGTGTGTGTGTGTGTGTGTGTGCGTGTGTGCGTGCACGCGTGTGCGTGTTTCAACACTCGTTAGGTGAGTAATTTAACAGAAGACGTGTATGAAACACGCCCACACAGTGATCAACGTGCATAGGTTATTTAAATGGTTGCCTGTGGCAACAGCCATCTATGATTTTGAAAGTGATCTGGGTTGCCTGGCTGTGCCCCCCCAACACACATATAAACACTATGTAGGGATTAAAGATCCTTATTCTCACTCACTGCCAATGACCAGGCTCTGACACCTACAGTATATTTACATAAGCAGAAGATTGTGTTTCAATGAAGGCATCATAAAGCATACTGCTGTTGGCTGTGAGGGGCGGAGGGATGTCAGATTTCAGCCCAGACCCCATCGCAAGATATAATGCTTTATACGCTCCTTGAGCTTTTTCCACAACATTGTTCAAGCCAGAAGAGGCACAAAGTGCAGAATGTTTTGGGAACCAAAAACCCGGGTTAGGTAACAAGATACACAAAAGGAATTACAAGGCATTACTGCCAGCCACTAAGCATACCATGCCATGACAAGCGATATCAATGGGAGCGGATGCAGTGGCAAACAGAAAGACCAGACGTCCATCTTTATTTTGGTCTTGGATCGAAACCAAGAAAGTTTCAACAGGGAAACCTTGCTTCCCGACTGGGGAAAGTTTGAGTACCATAGTAATGTACTTTCACTTCATCCTACAAGCTTTAACAGATCTTGTGAAGAATTACCGTAACCCTGAAATGGTCAGTTTCCATCAGAACTGTAATTTAAAGCAAAGCATAGCTGTGTGTTAACTGCATGTAGTGTAGTGTTATGTAGCGCTGCATAACAGAGCAAAGGGTATGTTAGCATTTGTTTTTCTTACTCTATTTGTAAGACGCAACAAAGCTTGATTAGAGATGTCTGCTAGGTTCCCATGAGAAGGCTTAGGGCGTACCGTCACACAATCCCATTTAGGCACACAGAGCTACACACTAAATAAATTGTTGGTCTTACAGATTTGCCTTGCCAACGTTGGCCTCTGACTTTATTGAATGTAAAACACCATCTAGGCTATAGGCTGACACTTGTAACTGATACCACACTGTTATATAGTTGTTAGTTTGTTTTCTACTGCATTATCACACTACCAGAACCACATCATTTTGCCCCAACTCACTGTTTGTTTTGAAACTTTCCATAAACGCACGGTTGGCTGAAGGAAGGAGGAGGGAGGACAGAAACTAGGAGGAATGTGAGGCATGTACAGTATAGGGGCACACACTTTACCAAACACAGTGGTTCATTCCAGACGTCATGTGAGCAGTGTCCCAGTTTCGACTGTTTCCAAGCAGCCCTGACCTCTGGTCCCCATGCTTCTTGCTAGGAGCTGGAGTTCTTGCGGGTGGCAAAGAAAGAAAAGCTCCGCGAGGCCACCGAGGCCAAGCGCAACCTGAGGAAGGAAATAGAGCGTCTGCGGGCCGAGAGCGAAAAGAAGATGAAGGAAGCCAACGAGTCCCGTGTCCACCTGAAGCGTGAGCTGGAGCAGGCCCGGCAGCTGCGGGTCTGCGACAAGGGCTGTGAGGCGGGCCGCTTGCGTGCCAAGTACTCTGCTCAGGTGAGCGCCCGCACACACACTGTTGAGACGCATTCAGCCTTCCCAAACGCTCACATTTGCAATGTGAGCGTTGTGCAACCAGCTTCCATCTGCCTGGTCTACACAATGAAATGCTAATTGCTAACAATATATTTGTACAATGTCAAAAGCAGTTTTTTCATTGTATGCCGTACAGAATATTTTTGTCGTACGGTGGTGTTTGGCACAACACCAGGCTTTCATCGCATGACGACCAGTGCGTGGAGCGTTCAGAAAATAGAACTATACTGCTGCCTGCAAGTATCTGTGGCAGGCATAAATGTTGTCATCTGTGACCATGGACAAGGAAAGGGCGCACAGCCATCCTGTAGCCATTCAGTGGGGAACAGTCTAAAGCGGGCACACATGCAGGCTTGGGTTTCTGTAGCATCTGATACACATATATAGAAAGAAAGACAACCCAATGTATCCACCTTATTTTTGATGAAGATATTTCCCATGATTCATAGCGCAGCAATAACGGCTACGGTGATTAGTTTCCGGTTGAAGTGTTATTAGCCTATATTAGCAGTGGTATAGCACAGTGATTTAACCGGCTTTTTTGCTATATATTTTAGTAGTATTTAAGTAGTTTGCATTTATTAACTAGCCAATATGGCAAGTGGTCGGTGGCTACATTTCAGCAGTGATTTTTTTTTAAACATTGTGAGGACTGTATTATTCATGTGCTCAACTGACAGGATGCATTGCTACTCTAACTACTATTTTACTTGATATTTTACTAACTACTTAAATACTTGATACTTTAACTATATTGGGTTTTTTTTGTGTGGAAGCTTCTAAATAAAAGCAGAGGCTTACAATTACTTTCAAATAACAAAGTTGTCTGCATTTCATTCTGTAAACATGGAGACTGTAGGCTACAGTTGTATGCCTAAGTATGCATTTTTGAAAGCCGATGCAGAGCTATACAGTGTAATGTACCGTATGTGTACCACTTTTTGTCCTTAACGACAACAGTAGAAAGAAAGAAGAAGAAATACCCTTGTATTTACTCTAATAATCAAAGTAAGCTCAGTCAAAGAAACAGCGGACTACTTTCTCTTCCACTTGTTGTGAAGCATTGTCAAGGTCACAGCAGAGAAAAAGGCTTAAAAGAAAAAACACATTTCCTTTTCCGTGGTCAAAAATAAATGGGTGTAGCCTAAAGTACATAACCAGGCGCTAAGATCTAGTCAGAAGAGGAAACAGGAAGAGACGTAGACTTCCCCTATGGCATCATGGGAAATGCAGATTAGACATAACAAAAGAGCTTGCTCCCTTAAACTGTTCTAACTCCCTAAAGCTGGTACATTATGCTTGTGGAAGCCCATAGTTTAGAACAGAATGCGCGGATTGTTTTTGTGGCCTTGTAGAGAGAGACCAGTGAGTGGATAATGTCGCAAGAACCGTGGTCTGGTGTTCTCTGTGTCTGACAGTGGGAGGGAGGTGTTAAGAGTCTGGCCGGAAGGGCTGTCAGATGTGGCCTTTATGGCTGCCACATTCTGTGTGTGTGTGTGTGTGTGTGTGTGTGTGTGTGTGTGTGTGTGTGTGTGTGTGTGTGTGTGTGTGTGTGTGTGTACGTGCACGCGCAGTTTTTGAACAGAAATGACTAGTCAATTTGAACTGTTATATGAATTGTACATGAGCTATATTAGGGCTGGACAATAATTAAATATCAATATATACCGCAATATAATTTTTTTCAATTACGGTGATGATTTTAAAACGTATTTCTTGTATTTCTATAAGCTTAGTGACGGACGCAGAAGTCAGTTGTATTACAGGCGATTGATGCTTTGCACTAGACACGCAGCCAGTAGTGGGCTGTTTTCACATGCCAGACAATTTAATTAACTCTCTCACCTAACAGCAAATGTAACAGAAAGGCCCAATATTACGTATTATGACAGCTTCCTCTGCTAACACGCCTTCTGTGAAACTGCTCTTAGCTGGCTGCGGCTAAATCTTTCCAGAGCCAGTCACAACCACTACTGACCCCTACTGGTGGACATAAATATAGCGTTCATTAATTATAGGTAAATAATGTACTAACAGAAAGATACAGTTGGCAGTTTTGTTTATTTATTTTGAGTGTGATTTCACATTTCTTGTTTGTATGAAGGGTCAAAGATGAACATTTATTTGTACCCTTTTTATATAGTTTTATAGATTTCATAAACGCATTTTTCAGTACTCTGTTGTGGGTGTTTTAAGCAGTTTTTCTGAGGCTTATATTGTTCATATCGATATCTGAATTATATTGTATCAACCGTGATATACATTTTGGCCATATCGTCCAGGCCTAAGCTATACACTGTATAATATCAACAGTATCTTTCTTAATGTGTAATGTTCCATTTTACCCTGCAGTGTGTGTATGGTCAGTTGTATGAGCATGCAAGGATGCCTTATCTTACTCTACAGCTTCCCACAACTTGGGCAGCAATATACTTGGAAGTACATTTTGGAGGCTACATTTTGTGTTGTTATGCTATTCAGGTCAAGCACAATTTTTTTACTTGCATGGCAATTGAAAACAGGATAAGGCATTGCAATTCTTACTACATCACTCATACTCAAAAAGCATTCATAGTACACTTGCAGTTAAGAACCTCCGTAAAATTCTCAAATTGCTTGAACAGATGTGGAACATACATTGAGCCAAGAGTTCTGCCTCATCCTTTTCTATGTGCGTGTTTTCCAGATCGAGGACCTCCAGCTGAAGTTGCAGCATGCAGAGGCTGACCGAGAGCAACTCCGGGCCGATCTGATGCAGGAGCGGGAGGCCAGAGAGCACCTGGAGAGAGTGGTCAAGGAGCTTCAGCAGCAGTTGTGGCCAAAGTCAGGCTGCGAGAAAGAGGAAACTCCTGCACACAACTAAGTCCGCTTCTACACCAAGCCAGCCACTCCCTGCCCAAAAACCCCACCTCCGCCTCAACCCACATACCAACAAAACCCACCAGTTGGCCGCATTGCGCCATTGTTTGCCGCGTTTGCTGAATATGAATGTCATCCCTTTACGGCAAGAACGCAACCTTGTGGAAAAGACTGGAAACAGCTAAATAAGCTTACAAGGTGTATGTGTGGTGAACCACGGAAGTATTTGTAACTGCAAATCACTGAATGGTGCCTCTACCCTGGCAGAATAGAAAAACGAAATGGATCACAGCATTTGATGAATGTCAAAAATGAATGAAGAACAGAGCCAACATGAATCGTCTCCGACATGGCATCAGATGGTAAATCATAAAAGAATATCGTATTATATTAGCATTATACATTTTACATTTTACAAGCGACTTTTGAAAAGCAAAGCCAGAAGGAGCAGATGTTCGGTGACTTAGGTTTACTTTAAACAGTCATTCATTGACAACCTCCCCCCCTTCCCCAACAGAAACAGGATATCACAACTATAAGCTATTTAAGAGACTACATTGTGATACTGGATGAAAACAGTTCTTTGTTTCTGTGCTATGGGAGTGAGAACATGAAAAGATACTAACACAAAAGAACAAATCGACCATTAAGATTAACTTTACATAGGGCATAGTAGGTCTTAAGAAAGCAGATCCACCAAGGAGAATGTATCGACTTTGATTCATGTTTATTTGTCTGTGTTCTTGAGTTTGCTAATTAATTGTGTGGTTTATGGAAAGGATGAGAAGGTTTGCTTTGGGGTCGATGTCTATGAAGCCCTGCAGTAGTATTCAGAAAGAACATATTGTGTTTGAGGCACCTTTATAGTGAGCACTTGCTTTGGTTAATAACAATGTCCACACAATCCATCTGACCCATTATAGGTGATGTACAGTCACTTAATGCTACTACAGATGTTTTACATATCACTGTTTAAATACTTGGTGACATCAGCGTGACTTAGTTTCTTTCTATTACATTTGCTTCTTAAAACCAATTTTGAGACCAGATGTCGGGCCTTTAGCAACAACCACAAAATGTTCTTTTTAATTAAATTATGGTATGTAAATATAAATATGTTGTTTTACTTTACAATATTCAATCGCACTTCGTCATAAAAAATAGTTATAAGGCATTGTACTCCCACTATTATTTAAAGAATATAGCTCATACATAACTGCTACAACATAAATCCAGTAAGCAATTTGTTTAAATGCATCCCAATTAAATACTGTTTACTTGGTAGTTTTTTTTTTCTTTTTCAAAGTATTGTAAATAAAAAGAAAAAGGGTCTACCTGTTGCTTGCTGCTGCAGACTATAAAAAAATACAGTTTGAGGTAAAACATCCTGCCCTTTTGCTTGTAATATTAATTGATACAAGCAGTGTGACATATAGGAAAGCAGAAATGGCGTTAGCACCTACTGTATCTTTCCCTGTATTTTGAAAAAAAAAATACAAACAAACAAAAGTACATAACTGCAACGATTAGGAAGCCTATATAAACACTGCACACATATTTACAAGAAAATAATATTGTAGTTCTATTCAACATATAAAGTTCCATTTACACATTGGGTACAATGTAAACAATACATTAGTTAATGCTATTTTACTTTGGTTTTTGATGTTCAATGTGGGGATATATTCACTTTTTTCAATAAAAAAACTCATATTTTCTTTATGCATGAACTTTGAGAAGGTTTGCCATTCATATAGTCGATATTGGGCATTGTTACTGTACATGTAAGGGTTTTGTTGTGTCATGCAATATAAAGCAAAATGTCTTATTTAGAAGAGAAAAAACAAACTGCAAACTTGATTCACTAAATCAGTCATAAGAACATCACATACAAACACAGACACAAACAATATACAACACAGATAGAAATGCAATGCTGGACAACCTTTAGTGCCTAAAAGTTGGCAGAAGGTTTCCAGAGCAGCAGCATAAATGTTCCATGTGTATGGACAAGGCTAAGAGCTAACTCCGTCATTAAGACATTGTTACGGACACTGTGCTCACTGTGCTAAATGAGGACAATTCCCTTTGCACTCTCCAAGGGAGTATAGAACATTCTCTTGTTCCCAGTGGAGGTTTGGATCAAGCCACCTTTTTAGCTATGCTATTTGTCAGTATTCCTAAAAAATAATAATATTGACAGCAGTTCATAAAATACCTTTTGCAAAGCGAAAAACAATTAACTAACTGCTCTATTTTGAATGAATGCTTTTCTTTTTTGAAATAAATGATATGCATGTAAAACCATTTTTTAGAGTAAAAAAATAATCTTGAAATGCCACTGGTACCATTGCTGGTAACATTTTACCCTTGGTTGTACATAAAGGCCTACAATCTGATTTGGCTACTTGTCTAGAAGTGGACATGTCAAGGAAAACAGAGAGGGCATTATCTTGACGCCCATTTCTTAACCAACATTACTAAGTATAATATTGTTGAGATAATGTCTGATTTTAACAGATAAAAATTGGTACATTTTATAGTTGTTTTTACACTCAATGGAGTTCATAGCCTTGCTGCAGTTTACTTTACTCATAGTTTTCTACAAAAGGGAGAAATTATTGATATTGGCTCGGCTATCAACTTTCTAAACAATAATCGTTTTGTTAAATAATGGACAATAATGCAGCAGTAACAGTCCATATTAATAGACAAGTACTAGCAAGTGTGAAGATTTGAATATGAATTTACAAATGTAAATATTTTTTCTTTTACAATATTGTATTATATATGTACATGGTGTTTCCTTTTTCAAAAAGAAGTCTTTTCTTACAATAGATGTCTTTTTTTAGATTGTGTTTTAACAGCTAATGTTTCAAAAACACTTATTGCAGTGTGTAAAAGAACATCCCCAACATAAACATGATATTAATTAAATTATTTGTCATGTTTTTTTTTGTTTTTTTTTTACTGTATAGTCTTTATATTAAATGACTTTTCACCAGTTCATATATATTTTTAACAATATATTAGTTATCAGATAGCAGACTTTATAAGAAATAGGTCTTTCACACCGCCTTTCAAGACCCTCTCCCAGACCCCATGTATCTTTTTAGCCCTTTGCTGCTGCTAATGCTATATAAACTTTACAATTCTATAAATATTTTTATCTAAAATATACGCTTTTCCATTTGTTAATGCCACATATACATTATGAGAAACAAAAGCTTGGCTTATTTATCTATCTACTACCTTCTTATTTTTACACCTCTGCCCACATCCCTCCTTTAAACAACACCCCCTTCCCTTCTCTCACGACATGGACTATATTGAAAAGTAAAGGACTTAATGAGATTATGTTTGAAAATAGCTATGCTTATACTACAGTGACTGAATGTACAGTGTATAGATGCATTACCAGAAATAAAGTTTTGTCCAGATTGAATGAGATTGTAAGTTTTTAAAAAATGCACACATTTCTACAATAGAACAATTAACTTGGCCACGCTCCATTGGGAAGCATTCAAAGTAATTTCCTTCTACTTTACGTAGACCTCTGGTTCATTTTGAAATTATTGGACAGCGCTGAACCAATCGGCGTTGTTACAATTGTTTTGATCGCCTCATATACCTCTACCACCATTTCAAAACGCGTTCGACATGCATGCATGCACTGGACTGCAACTACATCTGGTTCTAGGAATCTTAGTTTTGGATATTTCATGTGCTTTTGAGGCTGAAAATATGACAAAATTGTGCAAATGGTTAAGTTAAGCAAAAATAAAAACATGTACCCGCTTATTTATTGCTTCTATGGCTAACAATTTTGGAATAAACCTCATCAGTAATTTTTTTACGTTATTTGACGATCTCTGTTGGTCGCGACTTGGATACATCCGTCCGGAATTGCTACATTCAGCCAAAAAGGCTGCATATAAATAATGCTTTTATTTAGCACTTGGTGTATTTTCTTTAGGAAATGTAATTTTAGGTAATTCCTATTATCATATCAGCTGATACTACAAAAATATGTGTATGTACATTTAGAATAAAGCTGAATTTTGGTCAGGCAAAAATCAGCAGGACCTTGGTGAAACCCAAGCTGACCCTGGCGCACCTTGGGTCGGGCAAGACAACGGAGGCCTCGCCAACTTTGGCGCACCATAGGTCGGGTAAAAATCGTCCGGACCTCATTGGAACTTAGGCCAACATGCCTGGAACACCTCCCAAGGGTGGCGCCCAGGGAGCATCCTTACCACATGCCCATACCACCTCAAAGGACTCCTTCCGACGCAAAGGAACAGTGGCTCTACTCCGCGTACTTCACGGATAGCCGAGCTTTTCACCCCATATCTAAGGGAGACACCAACTACCCTTCTGAGTAAACCCATTTCGGCCGCTTTTACCCGTGATCTAGTTATTTCGGTCATGATCCACTCTTCATTACCATAGGTGAGGGTAGGAACGAACATTGCCCGGAAGATCGAGAGCTTTGCCTTCCGGCTCAGCTCTCTTTTCGTCACAACAGTGCAGTAAAGTGATTGTAATACCGCTCCCGCTGTTCTGATTCTCCAGCCGACCCTGAGGAACTCCTTCACTTAAGGTAAGAACTCATTCACTACCTGGAGTAGGCACTGCATTTGTTTCGTGCTGAGAACCATGGACTAAGATTTAGCTGTATTAATCCTCATCCCAGCCGCTTCACTCTCGGCTGCAAACCGTTCTAGTGAGTGCTGGAGGACACAGACCGATGATGCCATCAGGACCACATCATCCCCCTCAACCCAAACTCCCGCAGCACCTCCAACAGTATATTTCGGGGCACCCGGTCATACGCCTTCTGCAGATGCACAAAACACATGTAGACCAGAAGGGAATACTCCCAGACCCCCTCCAGGATCCTTGCAAGAGTAAAGAGCTGGTCCTTTGTTCCACGACCAGGACGGTCCGCATTGTTGTCCTGAGGTTCGACAATCAGTTGAATCCTCCTCTCCAGCACCTTGGAGTAGACTTTACCAAGAAGGCTGAGTAGTGTGATACCCCTGTAATTTGTGAAATTGCAATTGGTACAATTACTTCCTCAATTGAGAACAGTGTCCCATCCTTACTGTACACAGCTTTGATGGTTCCCCGCTTCCCCCTCCTGAGGTGGCAGAGGGTTTTTAGTAACACTTTGGTGCAGACAGAAAGTCTAGGAACCTCTCCCGCACAGGTTGCTTTACTTCTGCTATGGCAGATGCTGCAGCCTTTCGGGCTCGTAGGTACCTTGCAACCGCCTCCAGAGTCTTCCAGGACAGCATATCCCAACATAGCCTCCTTCTTCAGTCGGACTGCTTCCCTGACCACTCGTGTCCACTACGGTGTTCAAGAGTTACCGCCCCTTGAGGCACCTAAGACCTTGAGACCACAGCTCTCTGCCGCTACTTTAGCAATGAAAGCTTTGAACATTGCCCACTCAGTTTCAATGTCCTCCACCCTGCACAGGGATACCAGAGAAGCTTGGCTGGAGGTGTGATCTCACGGGCAGGGGCCTCCTCCAGACGTTCCCAGGAGGCCATTCCTCTCAATCACACCACTCCAGGTGTCTCCATCATTGCCCAGTGCCCATGTGCGCGATGAAGTCTCCCAGTAGAACTATGGAGTCCCCTACTGGAGCCCCATACAGGAATCCATTGGTGCATACTGACAACAGTCAGAGTTTTCCTCCCCACAACCAGTAGGTGCAGGGAGGCGACACTCTCATCTACCGGAGTAAACTCCAACGTAGCGGCGCTCAGATGGGGGCTTGTTACTTTGCCTTGGGAGACCCTAGTGTTCTGTGGTTGCCAAGTAAATGTGACTAGACTGCACCCATGATTAGCATTAGTTATTAGCTATGTCGGATGCACAGCTAGGTCGGACACTGCGATGCCCCCTCGGCTGTGGTCAGAAGAGGGCTGCCAACCATCTTCTAACAGGGCTGGGGTTGGAGTAGAGGCGGTTATCGGGCTGTCTTTGCCACATCGATAAGCCTGAGGGGATGTGACATGGCTGGAAGCACTGGGATAAACCGTCATGTGCACAGTGCACATACGGTGCCCGTCACTGTGCTGCATGCATGTGTGATGCCAAATACAAGCGCATAGAAACCTGTGTAGGTGTTACTGTAAGATGCTACAAGAAAATGAGGTGGTTGGGGGTAGGGCAGATGAAGGAAATGCGCAGGCCACTGCCTCTTTCATTTCCATGTGTATGAATGCAAACCATCCCAACCAGTGCTTTACACGCTGTGTCACATTGAAAGCAATGAAGGCATACAGCAGCCAGGGTACGTTGACAACACAGACAACACAAACGACATGTGAGACGATGAGGGGGTAGGAACATTTTCACTTAGGGGTGTACTCACTTTTGCTGCCAGCGATTTAGACATTAATGGCTGTGTGTTGTGTTATTTTGA
>JAODOY010082815.1:0-15070 GCA_025399855.1 Forbesichthys papilliferus | reverse complement strand
ATATATATATATTTATATTAAATATTATTATTATTATTATTATTATTAATAATAAATATTATTATTATTATTTCACTTGTGGTCAAATCTGGAGTTTGGTAGTAATATGGAAAAACAGTGTTTTAGTGTTTAGATATATGTTGAGACTCACTCGGGACACCCAGCTTGAAGCCATGACTCTGGTCACCCTACTTAACCTATATAATTGTGGGCGGAGCTTTGCTGATAATTTGATGAGGTCAGCAAACTATATGCAAAGAACCAATCATAAAGATGGTTTTATCAAATAAATGCAGTGTGGGTTTCCACTAGATCTTTAAATCTTTACCAGTCCTATCTATGCTGACTGTGGTAAATGGCTTCAAAAGCCCTGCACCTTAAAAGATTGGAGTATGAATAATGATAATATCAGCATGGATTGCAACATACTACTCTGTGCCGTTTGTCTACCTAGTGATTAAGACAGTCAGATATTCAGTTCCTCTGTCACGAACACAATGTGCCAGTGACACGTTTGTTCACGTCTCAGGATCTAGAATGCTTAATGTACGCGCTGTTTATTCATTTGGTAGGGTAGAGTCGCGTATAGAATAAAGAATAAAGACATTGGCCTATTGCTGAATTTAGACTGCCACATGATCAAGGAGGCTGCAGAACTATTGCCTTATATTTTTGTAAATAATATAGCCTAAAGCCGGTCTTCCGCATTTACAATATATCAACTTACAACCCTGCATGCTTTCAACATTCATTTGTTTTTCAACCAACATAACATAACCTATAAATCGGCCTACGTATGTTACATTGCAGTGTGTATCAGCAGCAATCGAATGCTGTATAAGATACGTTTCAATGTAATACTGAATCAATGGATCAATATTGTGCCCATTTCTACTGCAGCTGATTCACGGCTTTAAGTGTAACAAAGAGACGCTTTAATATTTGAATGGGACACCCAGACTGTCGCACAAAGGGAGTACTCTACAAGCGGCCAATAATTAACTAATGAAAAAAGAAACAGTCGCAGTCTACAAAACAAACGCAGACACGTTGTGGCAAATATGTTATCGGCTACGATACGAGATAAAATAAAATAGATTCCGTAGGCTACATGCAGCTCCGAATATATTTAACTGTAGGCTATATTACACCCACATTAGCTTATAGAACTTCCTTCAATTGACAGCCAGGACTGTCTGACACGGGTCGACATTAACTTGTCACGAAACTTCGCTGCCTGCTGCGCCTTAGAATTAGGAGTGTTAACGAGAACGATGCCGCATTTCTATCTAATAAACGAAAACAGTGATGCTGTGGTTAATCCTCACCGTTGCTGCTCAAGTCGAAGTAGCCTTCTCCGAGCTGCTACTCAGTTGACTCCTCATCCGCCGTCTGGGGAATAGCTGGTGTTGTGTTGTAGCCTATGTTGTGAACACTGTTCCCTAATATAAGATCCCTTGGCGGCTGTTCCCCTGCCCACCGCCAAAACAAAAAAAACGCCTCTATTGGTTTGACGAAACTATCTGATGCACCAATGGCCGTCCCCCTCCTCTTACTACATTGACTTCCAGTGTCGAGCTGAGGTCCTTATACCGGACCCGAGTCTCTCTCTCTCTCTCTCTCTCTCTCTCTCTCTCTCTCTCTCGCTCTCTCTCTCTCTCTCTCATGCTACCGTAAATACACACAGCTGCTGCAGCTTCAACTGACTTTCCCTAACGAAGCCGCGTCCTGCCATGTGTTGTCCTCCTTGCCATGTAGACTAACGAGGTGGTAAACAAGCGTATACTTGTCTTATGAACAAGACAATGGGGATGCGGTTGTGGTCAGTGGTACAATTTCACCATTCAAAAAAACACTGTTTCATGAAGTGAAGTGAACATTAAAAGGTAGCCAAATCTTGGCCTCTGAGTCAGTCTGCAGCATATTATATTATAGTACATTATAACTACTAAAACATAGTTGTAGCCTATTAAATGTTGCAATTGCATCGGAGTAACAATGAATGAAATCCCGGCCATTGAAAAGGTGACATCTCATTAACAGGACAAAGTATACATTTCCTGCAGAAAAATATTGGGCACAAAAACTATGAATATGATTGTGGTGATTTCCAAAGCACAGATCAGGCACATCAGGAGTTCCTTTCCTTAGTGGAAGAATGCAAATCACACACAAAAATAGGACACGAACTTGTGACCTCACAGACACAAAAGCAGGATTCAAGCAATTGATATTGATTTGGCTGTGATATTGTTTGTAGGCAATTGTTTAAATGTGTAATATATGTATTTTTTTAGGCAACAATGTTGCTTCTGTTATGATTTCAGGGTGCAACAAGTCCGCACTAGCTTACAATACATATTTTTTAGAGTTTTGTTGAAAGCAGGCTAATGTTGTAAAGTGCTTGTCCAAACAAGATTCTGAAATTCTTGCATGTTCTGGCAGGCTTTGATTCTGACTCCTCGATAATGGTGTGTTAAATAAATATGTGTTAGCATCAAATGCATGTCTTTGAAAGTGATCTTAATATGTAAGATTTCCAAAAATGCCCGTTTTAACACAAATAGGAATATTGTTATCTTAACTGTTATCTTATTTCTGGTCCATATTTCAACAGTAACAGTGGACGTTAATTTAGACTATACTACAAAAGACTCTAGGCTGAGACTGCTGCTATTACCATATTGCATAATTATCTGTGCTGTAATCTAACATATTCTGTCTAGTTCAGTGTTGTTCAAGGCTACAGAATCAGTAAAAAGTTAAAGCCATTTTGATGTCTTGGCTGTTGCCAGGCAACGGCTGTCCTGGCACAGAGATGAATAACGTGTCCCTGGGCTCTATTCTGCTGCTTCAACTAGCTTTCACGTTCATCACTCGCTCTCTCGTTCTCTCTCTCCCTCCATACATAAACTCTACATTACCACACTCTCACACGTGGGGCAGCCCATATACTGTAGACCATAAATAAAGTATTGTCTCGTCGATTTTTCTGCACTCTTGACCTCCGAGGATGTCCCCCTTGCCAGCCGACCAATGGCGCGTGTGATTAATACAGTAGGAACCTTGGGGCGCCCGCCGCCGGGTGTTGGAGACTCATCTTGGACCACAGCCAGCGGTGATCAATCACGGCCTTATATAGCAATCCTCAGGGATGTAGCTACTTTATAAATGTAATTTGTTACAGCTACTTTAGTTTACCAGAATAAAATTACAATCAGTAACGTCATTTTTGGATTACCTACATTTTGTACCATAATCTGATTACTTTCCATTGCTTTTAGGTTACTTCACAATTTAACATTGTTCTTTGAAATGCCGTCCAAAGCAATAAACTGCGTTGGAATGTCAAATCTTTCTATTTTTGTGACCGTTTATGTTGCTCAGGAGATCAGGAATTATTGATTGGCGTTAATGAAAGGTAATAGGAAAACAACTGATTGTTTTATGCATTTTTCTTTTGCATACTTCTTTTTTAAATTTGAAAGTAGTCCTAGAACTAATAATCTAATAAATAAAAAAACCTGTAATCTTATTCCACTGTATTAGCTGGCAACTGTAATGGATTACAGTTACTGTTTTTTTTTTTTTAACTGATTACATGTAATCTGATTACATGTAATCAGTTACTTCCCAACCCTGCAATCCTCCCTCTGAGCTCCTTCCACACACGATTGTCCCACCCGGGACCTTCTCCCGTGCAGAGAGCGGACCCTCTACAAGAAACGCTAAAACCAAATGGGCTTTCGCCAGATTCTCCAGAGCATTCTGTATGTATCGGAGTGTCCACCCAACTTTCTGTGGACAGTTGTGGACACTACAGTGTCTTGAGGTACACAGTAAGCGCCAGTAAAGCGACTTGTGTTTGACCACGGCTCAATTTCAGACAGCGGTGCCATGGTGGTCTTAGCATGTTAAAGGCCATTTTAGAGAACGCTTCCTAAATTCAAACTCAAATCATAACAAAAACACCTCTCCCTTCATTGCCATGGTGCTCCCTCAAAAGCTGCGCCCCACACATTGGAAACAATTGGACTTTCCTATTTACAGAGCCAGATAGTTTTTTCAGAATGTGCAGAGAATGTTAAGCTAGTGGAAGAGATATTTGGTGAATTTCACAAAAACTGTAATATCTTATAATCGTTTACTATACCTTTAAGAACAGCTTATTTTATTGCTGAGCTGTTGTGAAGGACACAGAGTACACTTTTGCTTTAATTAACTTATAGTATATTTCCCAGTTATGTTCGATGTTTGGTATTTATGTAATGGGTGATATTTGTGTACATGAGTGTGGTAATAATAGACCATGGGATGTGTTGTGTATATTTGGCATATTGGTTATTTGATAATATGTGAGAATGACCTGACATCACATTTACATTGGACTGCATTGTATTAGGGAAGGAGCACTTTATAACCTGATACATATCAAACTCAGAAATTCAAGCTGCCTGAAAAATCCCATTGAAAACAGTCATTCATTTTCTGGAAAAGCGCGGCTAAGTAATTGCTATCCTTTTTATATAGCATCAGGCCTGCATCAACGCAGCCTTTGATATTTAATGTATATATCCCTAAAAACACCATGGTTTAATAATCTTATTCCATGTCAACCTTGCACAGTTGCAGATGAAAAGATGAACAAAACTTGTTGAACTGTTTTTTGTTTGGTACAAATTATAACCCCTAAACTCTGCGTAATATCAGCTTTGACGCCTTCCCTAAACGTCTTTCCTTCAAAATCAACAGAATCAAGAGGCAGTAATGATTTTAAGTCCTCTGACAACCGTGTGCATTCCTCACTCAAGTGAACAGCAACTGAAAGTAAACAACTGCTAAAGCTGTGGGCAATTTTGTGGCTGATTCCTCCCACTTCCATAAATCCCTGCCTGAATACATAATGTTGGCTTTTTAATGCAGCATTCTCAAAAATAAACTGTATTTGCCCATCTGTATTCTGTACAGATGTCAGAGGGTTGCCAGAGTGATACAAAACAGAGATAAAAGCATAGAGGGGGATATTTTTTGGTGATAATAGGCTACATTCTTGTTTAACATATTATTAATAATGCAGGATGTTGACATACATTATTAACGCTATACCTGAATTTCTGTCAGTCAAGCTCAAGTACTGGCCATCTCTCGGTCTAGCCTAATGCAACAGTTATTATGCTCCTTATCTCCAGGGAGGACTATAGGTTTTCCTATAGGTTGCTAGTTTTCCATGGTCACCATTGCTGCTATACTCTACTGTATAAATACTGTAAATGTCTGTTGGAAGGCATCATCTTCCAGTTGTACACAGGAATTGACAGGAAATTTTAACACTACGTTTTCTCAGCAAGACTGGCTATTCACATAACTTTCTACATGGAGTATCAAACATTAGAAAACAGTAAGACAAACGTGTGCAATCATTATACATCATTTTATTCAATGTTAGCAGATGGCATAGTCAGTTTTAGAGTGGGGAGGCCATGTTTTAGCTGTAGTGTTCTGGAAGCTATACAAAAAGATTACATGAGAAAATGGGATTATACGGGAATCAGCAATTACCTATTCAAAATGAACACACATTTTGTAATAACTAATATTTTAAATATTAGTGCAACTGATTACAAGAAAATATAAAGGCCTAAGTAATATTTACCAAATAAATGTTTCATCTTTTTTTTCCCCCAAAATGCTTTTACTTTTGGTATTATTGAAAAATATATACGTTGTCTGATAGGCACTTGTGAATGTCTGCATATAGAAAAAGGAAAAACAGGTCACTGAAACAAAACAGACTAAAAACACAGTATATAACTATGTATGTGTGTATACAGTACACTATATATATATATAAAATGTACAAAAAAATATATTTTGAAGAAATTCTTTGTCATCGGCAGGATGAGAAGACGGGAAACTGAATCTTTTTGTGGTAAGCATAAGTATTAAAATAGAAAGATAATAGGGGTCTCGAATGTTCAGTGATCAGCGGTTGCCATTTTCCCCAAATCAGAAACCACAGGTTAAAGTGGTATCACCTTTCTGTACAGTCTAAAACGATCTTTGGTGAAAGTGTAAACATATCAGGACCTAAAATAAGGCTTGAAAATGATTGGAGCAAAACGGCACAAAAACCAATAAGCACTACAAACAAGGAACCAACCTCATTAGCTGATTAGGAGACCCTCTCACCATTTGGCAAAATAGCACAGCTGCATAAAACATGCTAGTAGTGCTTACTAAAAGCTAATAACCGTATTTTTGAATTTGGAAGTAAACTGCGTACGGATGTCCGGTCTTACATATAAATTCATTATTTGATTAGAAATCACTACTTGATACACAACACAATGTCTGTCCTACAGGCACGGAAAATAAATCAGAGAAAATATTCTGCTACAGTTAATTATTACAATCGATACATTTTGTTCCTTCACAAAAGCCCACTGTTGCGTTTTGAATATAAGGTGGCTATTCCACTTTGAAAGATAAATAGTGTGCAGTCAATGAAACACATTGCAATGCACATTAGAAAACAGATCTTTTCTACAAGGTCCCTTTTTGTGATACTGGTTTACTGAGGCATACTGCTTAACTAGATAGCTACAACAAGCATCATGCCATGGTAGATTCTTGCAATGGGAAGAGAACACAGAGAGAATAAAAATTAAGTTGTTGGTGGTGGCAGAGAGCAGAATTATAGGAGAGGCAGGGTATATATTCCCCAGGATATGTATGACAACAAACCCACCTTTCTGGTCCCAGCACAAGCCACTGAATCACAGGTCATAGCGGTAGCCCAACCCCCTTACAACGCAAGCATTATGGTAATAAACCCTTTACTTTCAGTAATATAGGCTCTATATATATACACACACACGCGCAGTTAGCATCGACTGAATACAAGAGCCATTGCGTCATATGGGATTCAGTTAATCTAGCCGTATGTCCGTCCGTCCGTCCGTCCGTCCGTTCGTCAAACCACCAGCCAGCCGTCCGTCCGCTCAGGTGACGCGGGTACACGGACGCTCTACCACTGCTCCCAGCTGAAGTCATCCCCTCCTCCGAACACGAGGAAGAAACCGAGGATGGTGAGGAAAATGACCGAGTTACCTGCCATCACCAGACCACAAGCGCCCCACTGGATCTGGGGGAGACAGGGAGAGTTGGGGGGTGGTCACGCTGCACTGGGTTACCTTGAAATTAAGTCGCCATTTGCAGGGCTATGTCTGCTAAAAATTGTCATATTTAAAAGGTAAAGTCAGCTATTGCAAGCTAAATGTAAGCTAATACACTTTTTGTCAAATCAACAAATATCTCCTTGCATTTTACTAGCTTACAGTTCTCTGTGCGTGTTGACAAAATAATACGATACTTCTACACAGCCCTGGCTCCGTAAATAGGAACATAAACAAAGTGGCAGACACCGCTCGTATCAACAAAGCCGTTGCAATACGCTTTGCCTCACACTTTGCCTCACACTGCATTTCGACGTGTGGGACGCCGCTGCGGAGGACCGCTGGAGCGACACTGTTTTGATTTGAGTTTGAAGTTAGCAAGACTGACTGACCGTACCTTTAAGCAGCTAACTATCTAACTAAAAGCAGCATAGACTATAAAAGAACTAGGTCTGTGGTGGTCGTCGCTGGTCATCGTAAGCTACTGGTCTGTTTTGTCAGGGTTGATTGTGTATACCCTGCGCATAAACAGGGTAAACACAATGGCCCTCATTTATCAATCTAACGTTGAAACCAGCGCAGATCCTAGTGTAGAATTCATCTTACGACAGCGCTCACGTGCGATTTATTAATCCGATCGTATCTCGTCAAACAAACGTAAGAATGTTCGCACGTTGATAAATGTGGCGGTGGAAAACAGGCATCATTTAATTACCACGCCCTTAAATATGATGGATTTAGAGGTCTTGCCTCTAGAGTTTACGACATAGAGAGTTGTAATACATTCAAGAAGAGACACTTCTCTGACCGGCTCAGGGAAGAGGTATGCGAAACAGCTACGCATCACCTTTGTCCTGGCCGGTTAAAGCCTTAATAATATAGGCATACTAGTCTAATTAGTAGACCTATATAGCCGATTTATCATAGCCTATTTAAATAGAAGGTTGGGAAGTTTATTTATTTGTCAATTTTTATGACATTTCAGATCAATCAGATTTTATGGTGCTCAGCCTTTAAGAAAAATGAACCTGAATGTAATGACCCACCACATCTAGAGGGGTCTTTGGACACATGCTATATTACGTCACCATTTTATGATCAAATAACAGCCTGGTAATCTGCTCTATACACGAAGAACCCTGCAGGCCAAAGTACCTTTCTCTGTCATGCACGAGTATGGCTATATGCTACAGTTCCCTCCGCTGATATAGAACGGCTTTACAAAATATAATAGTTTGCCATAATCTATATGTTTTTATTTAATTCATATATGGAAGCATTTGCATGCTTAAGTGCCTTCCTGGTCTGAAAACAACTCAAAGGTAATTGTTTAGATTTATTTATTGCTTTTTCGGCTATGTTTCATAAAAGAGGGCCAATCCATTTCCAAATGTCTACTTGAAAAAGAGGAGAGGAACTCACCGCTTCCTTGCGGGCGAGGACAATGGGAAGCCCAAAAGCTGATACCACGATTCCACTAGTGAAGAAGTAAGCCAGCTCCTTGCATGCGTTGCTGGCAGAATCCATATCATCGCTGAGTCTTCTGGCTATGAAGGTTGGGATGGGGCTCAATATGTAAAAGATTAGGACAAAAAGAGGCCAGTACACCCTGCAAAACAAGAACAATAATGAAGATACATACTATTATTATTATTATTATTATACAAGCTACAGTAGAGTCAAGCCTGTATATTCCAAAACAAGTCAGAAAACATATACCGGTAGGTCTAATGCAAGGTAGGTCTCTATAGCAAAACATTCTTAACATACCCATATTGTTCCAGCGCACATCCCAAAAGTAGAAACGTTAGGCCAATGGCACCGCTAAAGGACAGGCCGACCAGTGCTGGGACAGGGGACAGGGGACGCGGATGAAACAACACAATAAAAACAACGTCTTGTATCGGCACAAACAACAAACCTGTGCGAAATAAACAATAGTCTAAGACGGCATTATTAGTAGGTTATTAAAATAGTCTACAAAACAGGACTAAATAACACATTAACACATACATTGTGTCGGCTATTTGCAATCAAACCTAACATGCAGCGTACATAAAGTGTGGCATGACGAGATTTAGCGAAATGATTCAGCAACATTGTTTGTTTGCACACAAGAGAAACGAAAGTTAGCCTGGTCATTTCTCGCGAAATTACTCACAATAAAGGGTTGATATACATCGTTTACCTTTAATACCCGCCATCTCAGTAAGATTGCGAGCTGTGTATTTTTCTTGGGTTCTTTCGTTTACTTTTATGTGATCTTTAATTTGACTTAATACTTCAACAACTTCCCACTTCCTCTTTCGTGTTGTCAGTTCTTGCGCGTCACGTGACCTTTTAAAGACACCGTGTCGTTCTCTGCCCATCGCAAACTCAATGATAGACAATGAATGGCCTTGTGTATTTTGTACTGGGATAAAAACCAAGGCTGTCTTTAGAACTGGGATCAAGTCCAGTACGTCAGGCAGCCCCTTTGATTGACATCATGCAGATTCGTGAATCATCCTTATTTGGTTATTTAGGCTACTCGTTGTGAATTTTAAAGACAGCCTATATGCAGACATGTAGCCTATAAATTCATTACGCATATCCTACACACACCCTATAAACTTGTGTCGGTTTCGAGTAATGTAAAACATACCGGTTCTTATAGTGCTTGTTGCTAAAACATTGATTTGCATTGGACACTACAGTTGTGATGACATTATTGTTTTTTTCATACAAACCCATATCCTCAAATCCGTACATTTGGCTTTACTTTACGTTACTCTTCAACCTAGTCTATTTGCTCTACATCCCCATTTACATTGTCATGTAGTTTCGATTTCATCTCAACAACAAACTAATCTTTGGAAAAAAAATGTTGTCCACAATGCTTCACAGGGCATGAGATCAAAAGCTAGAAACAGAAACAGCTGTTTCACAGGCAATGGTGTACATTATTGATAAAGTATCATTATCATGAACCCACATAGTATACTATTTAATCTCAAACCTTTGTTTTAGAATCTCTACTTGCTTTACACTTTGGTGAATTCTGTCAACTAGTATGATTCAGTTCTTGGAGCTTAAGCCAATAGTGCTATTGTGGTACACTCAAGGTATTATCGCCTTTCTGTTTTATTTTGGAAAACTTGTATTTAATTTTTCCAAAACATATCTGAATTGACAGGATAAAAGGTATTGTAAATGCAAAGTAATTAATTTATGGGTTTTATAGAATCATTTACTTTATTAATAGGATCAAGAAGAGCGGAACCAATTGGTCCAGGTGATGTTGTGCCCAGGTTTCCTAAGGTGAGGGGTTCTGCCTCCCCCACCCAGAGGAGAATTGGGAAGAGAAGAGAACGGTTCCATCTTCATTCCTCCTAAATCTTACCTGCATTTCCCAGGAACTGTGAGGCAAAGAACAAACCAATCATTTGCTACGGTAACCCATCAGCGTTGGGACCCGTAAGACTTTCATCATAACACAAATGTGTTGTTGTCTAGAACAAAGGGAATTGTATAAGCCTCGGTCTATGGCTGGGTGTAATGACGAGAGAGAAGTGCAGGTTTCAGAAGGGGTGGTCTTCATGGTTTCTTAGAGGTGTCAGTGCACGTGGTATGACTTCATAAGTACAAATCTCACCGTACAGGTCGGATGTTGTGTGTCACTCTGTGACAATCCATTTCAGCACATTGTCATTCATTTGGTGAGCTTTATTCCACGTGCATGCAACACTGAATCAAATAATAACTTGAGGCTCACTCACTTCCTCTGAAGTGAGAACTGGAGGCAAAGTTGTAAACAAAGCAATTCCAAGGAGGATAGATTGTTTTTTGCTCCTTAAAATTAAGATTAACTTTCATTCCTTCTCCACCTCTACAAATGATGCCATGCCATTTTACAACAAAATAATGTACGTCTAGTCTAAACCCTATGCATAGTTTACAGCAACTATTGTCATTCAAAATCTATACAAAATGTACATTTTCAAACATATTGTTTGAAATGTCCAATGTAGCTTGACAGCACAGTAGTTTGACTTTTTGAAGGCTAAAGGAAAATGATGATGACTGCATTACTATAACATTTGATGCATTTACTATAAAGAATGTCAATTAATATTTGTTTAATTTTAGTACATTGACAATCGGCCTACTATTTTGCTTGATGCAATCTCTACTATGTAATCGATAAAAAAAACATATAAACCTATATGAGTAAACCTTCAGGGATGAAGGGGTTAACAAACATGGTGGACGAACATCTGGACGTGGGAATATTCATGTGATGACAGAAGGGCCTGTTCGACCTGCCCTTTGATGAAGCTGGGAGATCTTCAGAGCAATGGTTGCCAGGGATGCCAGCATCACCTTTTAAACACACACACACATGCACACATGCACGCACACACACATTGATGTTCAGCATTTAGCATAACAATGGCATGTGTCAAATGGAAAGCAAATCAACCGCATCTGAACCAAATGTTAAGCAACCTGGGTATCTTGGAAGATCTGCGCTTTCTCATAGCTGTCTATGTAGATTCGAACGGTTGCCCCGCCACTTCCTGTGCCACTGAGTCTGTAGATGATTCGCGATTCGTCAGTGAAGATCATTCTCAGGCCCTGAAATGAAAACACAAAGTCTAACCAATGTATAGAGGTCCAGAACTACAGGCAAACCCATGATGATGGACTATACTGCCCACCACGAGACCATTGTCACTAAAGGGCCACTCCTTGACTTCTGTCCGTAATTATATTGAAACCAGCTTTCACTAACTCATTAAAAATGATGTTGCAAACCGTACCTACATGCTGAATGTCTCACACCCTTCTCTACTCCCCCTCTACACCTATCCTGGGCTCACACCCCTCTCTACTCAACCTCTACACCTCTCCTGGGCTCACACCCTTTTCATACCCCACTGGATTGCTAAGGAGGAACAGTCCATCTAAAATAGCTAACCACCCAACATTGTTTAATGATGTTATTGTCACAACTGTAAGATTGGTATTAAAGGTGGAGTCAGGGCTGCTGGAGAAAGACTATTTCCCCTTCAATGCCATAGGGTGCTAACCTGACATGCCAGAGGAATTGTTAGTCACAAGTCCATCTGGGGAGTGTACATTGAAACTGTTTGTGAATGGCTGTACTTTCAAAAAAAGCTATAAACACGGGTTGCTACTCGGACACATTCAAAATGATTCCGAGGCTTTCCAGACTGACTCTCTGTGAAATTAAACTGCAGCTCGCGATGTCAGGATGTTTTTGCGAGGCTAATAGGGTGCTCCCTCAGACGCCCCTCCCCCCATCCACATTGTACACACTATACCAAAGCTGATATAGTATTGTGTATTATCTTACAATTGCTGACCACCCCTTTAAAAAGAGTCAGTCGTATGCATATTGCTTGGGACTTAAACCTACAGTACATGTGATCCAACACCACCAGCGCTGCAAAGATTTGGGCACATAAAAGTGTCAGTTCCCAACTGGTCCTTCTGTACCTGGTTTCGGGAGATGGTACTGTCTACTGGGTCTGTATACTCAAAGTTGTCCGCTTTTTCCACTTGGTAGATTTTCTCGCCGACAGCAAACCTCTGGCCAACAAAGGATTTGTCCACCATCATGAGCTCCAAATCCTCCATCATTTCACAGGCTGTGTCTAGGTTTACATCCTCATAGTCATATCTGGAACCGAGAAGCCACAAGAATGATCAGAACTGAACTACCGTGTATGAGCGAATGCTTTGGCGCTAGTAGTCCACTAGAGGGCAGTCAAGTCTGTCATTTGGTGGTTTGTCTTACAACCCAATTGCACAAGTGAAAAATCACAGCTCTGGTTTTTTTTAAGAACAAAAATTACTTTTTATTTTGTCATTAGACAACCGTAATCCAGTTTAATCTCAATACAGTTCACATTCTACTTGACGCCAACATATTTTTCACTACTTGCCTGGTATAGTAGTTTCTTCCGTATTTTAACCAGTGGTCCTTAACAATATCCTCAACGCTCTGCCTCCTAGTGGCCAGAATGGATAGCCATGCCAGCACAGCCCAAAGCCCATCCTTCTCTCGAATATGGTCTCCACCTCACATCATGTGAAAACCGTAAGGTAGATTTGTAGTGGTTGAACATTGAAGAAAACTATTATTTTACTATTTTACTATTTAGTGTCCTATTAGAATTATTAATTAGAAAAACACCCATGTTTTCAATGGAGGGGGAGGGGGCGTAATTACTGTGCTTCTCAAATTAAAGTAAAATTGAATGAGATACCCGTTCCAAAGCTCTCCTCTCCACACAGCGATAATCTTCCAGCATCCATTAGGTTTCCAAAGAACTTCCAGCCAGTGGGAGTTTCATAGAGCTCAATTTTAGTTGCCTTGGCAACTCTGCAAGAAATACACATGTAAAGAAATCAATGAAAGCACAGTCAATGTTTGGGAGTGTTTGGAACAATATTTATGTTTGACCTAAAGTCCTTGTCATGCAACAACTTTGTGAGATAGATAGATATGCAATCCAATTATTTATTGCCAAGGGAAAACTGAGACAAGTGCTCTCAGAATAGGCTCTATTCATTAGAAATATATAACAAATATGGAGTTTTGTCAGGAGAGGAGCAGGTTACGAGGTTGTTGTTTATTTACATATTAAAAGTGGGCCTCTGCAGCCCTTAGAGACTATAATATGATATGATGCTATATAAATAAAATGGACTTGACTGGAATTGCCTAGATTGAAAACATCTAGGACCAACTTAATGTTCGTTAAAGGTGCATAGGTTAACTTTGCAACACGTACTGTATATTGCGAAAAACATTCAACACATCTGAGTTTCAGCAGGTTTTTCTCTGGACAGACAGTAGTTGGGGAGAGGCATAACATATCACTTCTTACTGCTATTTGCCAGTGTATTTCCAGACAGCAAATCTAAATGGTCATGTTATGCTGCTTCAAAGGTACTGGTAAGGTCATCAGTGCTAATAGAGTTATCAATAAAAGCTATTATTTACATGTACCACAACCAAGTGTTCTATACGCCCTATTATATTCACCTTCATTGGATGGGATGAATGATCAAAATACAGAACCAATATCAAAACATTCAAGCTATTTCCCAGCATGCAACACCCTTTTTACACGAGTAAATGGTATTACTTTCAGGCCTTACTTGTCCAGTGCCGCGCTAGTGGGCATGCTCCGGGCGAAGCCTCGAACGCCCGTCTGCTGGAAGTAAGGGATGCAGAAGATGTTGGCAGCGATCACAGCCACCGAGTCTGAAGGGGTGACGAAGAAACCCTGCTTCCCCAGGATCATGTTACGGTCCTGGGGAACCCCTTCCCCGACACACACACACAGCCACATAGCCACACAGACAGACAGACATGGGTTGGAAGTTAGACAGCGTTAAGCGTTTGGAAGCGTTGAGTCCATTGTACATTGTAGGACAGCTAGCCGGCTAGCTAAATTTGTTTTGAATGATGCCATTGTTGTTTGATTTTGCATTAGAAAATAATGTTCGTTAAATAAATTGCAAATGTAAAATAATATTTAAAAAATGTTGCTACATTTTCTATTTTCTGTTGTATTATTAGCTGCCTGTACTCTGTAGCCTATTATTTCACCAAAAGTGCTTTGTAACTTCATGTTGCTTAATACTGCATAATATACGCAGAAAGAGTGAAATGAGTAAATAAAACAGTACACTAACGTTTTAATTACACAATTACACAATTATGTATACAGACATGTAAGTGAGGATGTTAAGCCAATAGAAATGATTCTTGCGGTTGAGTTTACAGGGGGTCGTTCAGCACAGAGTTGCTTATGTGACGTAGTGCTGATGGACAGAAGAGGCTGAGACTATAGGGTCTATGTACCAGACGTTCAGCA
>JAODOY010082804.1:0-15071 GCA_025399855.1 Forbesichthys papilliferus | reverse complement strand
ACTCTTTCACTGAGGTGTGATGGGTGAACAAGAAGCTTCTCTGTTAGGCAGGCCTCAGATATCCTTGCATCTTCTCCTGCCAAGCTTGCGGTTTGTCAACGGTTCCTGTGCATCAGCCTGCCACATGATGGCGCTGTGTGCACATTCACATTGAACCTCGCTCCCCTCATACTCAACTGTGTTTTTCATGTGCAATTGCAGGTATATGGAGAATTAGAAATATGATTACAATAATACAATTGGTTGAGTTGTATTATTATTCATGCATATACAGGTGCATCTCTGTAAATTAGATTATTGTGGAAACGTTAAGTAATTTCAATAATTCGATTGACAAAGTCAAACTCGTATATATTGTGGATTAATTACACACATAGTGAAATAGTTCAAGCCTGTTTTTGTCTTGATGATTACAGTTTACAGCTCATGAAAACCCCAAATTCAGCATCTCAGAATATTTGAATATTGTGAAATAGTACAATATTGTAGACTCAAGGTGTCACGCAAAAATGTGGAAGAGGTTCACAAAGAGCGGAATGAGGCAGGACTCAGTGCATCAAGACCCACCACGCACAGATGTATCAAGGAAATGGGCTACAATTGTCGCAGTCCTCGTGTCAAGACACTCCTGATTCAGAGGCAACGGCAGAAGCGTCTTACCTGGAGAAAAATAACTGGTCTGTCGCTCAGTTGTCCAAAGTCCTCTTTTCAGATGAAAGTACATTTTGCATTCAATTTGGCAAGGCTCCAGAGTCTGGAGGAAGAGTGCAGAGGCACAGAATCCAAGTTGCTTGAAGTCCAGTGTGAAGTTTCCACAGTCAGTAATGATGTGGGGAGCCATGTCATCTTCTGGTGTTGGTCCACTGTGTTTCATCAAGTCCAGAGTCAACTCAGCCTTCTACCAGGATATTTTATAGCACTTCATGCTTCCTTCTGTTGACAAGATTTATGGAGATGCTGATTTCATTTTCCAGCAGGACTTGGCACCTGCCCACACTGCCAAAGGTACCAATACCTTTGGTTGGTTCAATGACCATGGGATTATTGTGCTTGTATGGCCATCAAACTCGCCTCACCTGAACCCCATAGAAAATGTATGGGGTAATGTCAAGAGGAAGATGAGAGACACAAGACCCAACAATGCAGACGAGTTGAAAGCTGCTATAGAAGCAACCTGGGCTTCCATAAAACCTCAGCAATGCCACAGGCTGATCAACTCCATGCCATGCCGCATAGATGCAGTAATTCATGCAAAGGTGCCCCAACCACGTACTGAGTGCTTGTACACAAACATACTTTTCAGAAGGCTGACATGTCTTATCACGGGTCTTATGTCATATTGCATTTTCTGAGATACTGAATATGGGGTTTTTATGAACTGTAAGATTAAAACAAATACAAGCTTGAATTATTTCACTTTGTGTTTAATTTACATCCACAATATATATATGAGTTCACTTTGTCAATACAATAAAGTATACTTACAATAAAGTGGTATCAATAATTATTAATGCAAATTGTATTAGCTAGCACACATACTGTGAAAAAGCACAAACAAATGCCATATCTGTTGAACAAGTATTCTAAACAATTATATATACACGCATTTTACAAAGACTTATCAAATTTATTTTTTTTACATTAGAAAATGCTTCATTAAGCAGACTAATAAATGTTACGCCAATTGTAGCTACATTTGTTGAGCTACCTACTTAACAAGCCACTTGGGAGAACTCCAGGGTTGCACAAGTTTTCTTTCACATCTGCTCTACATGTCTGCATTTCCCCTTTTTATAAACCAGTGACTGCTAATCTTGGTCAGCGTATCCTATTTAGACCAAAGCAATGCCCCGAACCACCAGTGTGTGCTTGGGAAATAATCCCAGTCGCTCTGCTTGTTTTGACCTTGATCACTTTCCCTCAATTTTCCGTCTGTCCATTTCCCCTAATTTTCCTTCTTCTTCTCTTTAACACGACCTGCTCCCTACACCCATCCCCCAAAACCTGTAGCTCCCCCCCGATGTGTGCCGGCTGAAAGAGAAGTGTGTCCGGACCAAACGTGAACTGGCTATGAGGCTTGCTGGCAAGCACAACTATGACAACAAGGTATCTCACTGGCAGCGAGAAAACGTGGTTTTAACGCACCGTTTGAACAAAGAGCTCTGCCTTCTTGGTAGATCCCATATGATGATCACCCAAAGTCATAATGTACAGTATGCTGCTCAACTGACTGAAATCATTAACTGACTTACTAATCCCTTCCTAATGTCTCTTTGCGTTTGCTTTTAGTGTGCCTTTTCCCAGAGACTCTCCTTGCACTTTAATATACAGATGACTTTGTGGGACCCATGAATTATTAAATAATATTCTGTGTATTTACTGCAAGTTGCCCTCAGATGATGGCCTAGTTTCCCGATGTGGCATTGTTTAAAAAAAACTAGAGTGTATTCTGGGTGTGTAAGGTTTGGTGGCAGGGCTCTGTGTGACTCTCTGGGCGGGGTTTGTGGTCAACTGATTTCTCTGACATTGCGCAAAGCAACACTGCCACTCCGAATGAAGAGCTCTCTTTCTCTGTTGCCATAATCCCTCCATGATTTGCTAATCGACTCTCTGATAAGAGGACAGTCTGCAACCCACAGTGAGGCGCAGATGGTGGGATTGGTGACACGATGAGGCCATTTATAGCGCCACTTCTCACCACATCTCTCTGGAGGACCACCGCAGGTTCTGGAGGCCTCTCACTCTGTCCTTATGGAGTAACATGGCTCTTGTGTGTCATCACTCCTTCTGCCAGGTTCAGCAGCTCATGAAGGCAGCGAGGAGCGGAACGAAGGATGGCCTTGAGAAGACCAAAATAGCTGTCATGCGAAAGGTCTCCTTCCTCCACAAAAAAGACCAACCAGGTAATGTGAAGTAGTCAGTATAACTTTTATTTTACCATGTAGTTGGAAGTTAGAGGCTTAAATGCCCATATATTTATTTGAATTAGCCTACTGTATGTAACTGATTTTGTGTTACCTAATGAATAAGGTATCTAGCCTCGATGGGACGCCCATAGAGGGAGAATTCAGAGCATTGTGAAAAGAACAAATATATTTGAAAGGCCTTGAGCATTTAGAAATAAAATTGCCATTATGACTAACATAGATTAAAAACAGATGTGGTGGTCAATAAAAAAAAAAAAAGAATTGTGAGTAAACTGTGCAAAACAGCCTAAAGAAAGACTTCAGATTACTATAGGAATCCTAATTTAATAGAAAGCGAGATTAGCTTCCAGAGAGCCCCATACATTCAAGGTAATGAGGTCAGCATTGCTATATTTAGACATTGATATGAGGAAATGTGCACATTATATTTATTTCACAATGACACACTGTTATCATTCATTAATTGGATCTATGTCTTTATGGTTGGGGTGAAGTGGGCTTTCGTCTTTAAAACCGTAATGTCTTTGTGCTTGAGACGTGAGGTGCCACAACGTGTGTTTGTATACTCTTTCCTTTACTCTTACCGAGATCAAATATTGTTTTGAAGTTATTTTTTTTCCCAAGGCTCTCTTGCTCTCTCTTCCCCCTGTTCTCCTGGTCTTTGTTCCGTATAGTGCGCTAGCTGCAAGTGTCTCTCGTATTCTAAAAGTAATAAACTTGTCGCAGTGTGTCTTGAGATCTCTCTCTCTCTCTCTCTCTCTCTCTCTCTCTCTCCCTCCCCTGCCTGCCTGCCTTTCCATCTTGTAACGTTCTCTTTGTGTGTCTGTGCAGAAGACCTGGAGGACGATGCAGGCTATCTGGATGTAGCCGTGTCCGACGTTAAGTACCCTCCCCCACAGCTGATCCCAATGCCAGAGGGTCTGACCAGCCAGCAGGTACAGATCATAGGCATCACCTATACATCAAGGCGTCATGCACACATACCCACCCGTACGGTGTGCTGTGTTTAACAGCCTGCAGTGTGTGTTCTGTGCTTTTTCTCCTGTTTTGAGAGATATGGGGTTATTTAGCGGGGCTAAAAATAGCCCACTCCTTGCTAAAGTAAAGCTGGTGATTCAGCAGTGGAGCGTTGCCTTGTTCAAACACAGCCGCAGCTCCTTGCGGCTTCACCCCCCCCCCCCCCACCCCCCTCCCCCCCCACCCCCCCTCCACCCCTCTCTGTGACAAACACATGATTATAGTGTCATCCATCAGCCCTCACTGTGCCTTAACTGAAGCCACACCGCACGCTGCAGTTCCATCATGTCCGCTTAGCGCTACATTTCCTGACTGGCCTGCTTTGCTGCACAGGTTGTCAGGCGCCATATCCTGGGCTCCATCATCCAGAGCGAACGCAGTTACCTGGAGTCTCTTAGGAGGATTGTGCAGGTGAGTGGGTTTGGTCTCATCCCTATAGCCCGCCCCGTGCCACATGCAATAACTTCACCACTTAGCTGCTATGAATCTCCCCTTCCCCTCGGAAAAAGAGGAGCAACGATATCCATCAAATCACCCGGGTGTCTCCGAGTAAATAATCTTGATAAAACATACGCGCTCATTGCTGCAGCGCTAAAGAGAGAGAGATGCTGTCAGGGCTTCCACAGGATGGGTTGTGGCCTTTTCCCTTTCATCTCTCTCTCTCTTTGAAGGAGAAAGAGAGAGGATCACATGCTCGACAAGGAATAAGCTGCGATCAATGGCGACACTAGTGAAACATCCCACAATGACGACGTTAGCGTTTTGTTAGCAAATTGTTCCACTGTCAAGATATAATGTGACGCTTTTGTTTCCTCCGTGAACAAATTGTGTTTGGTACTTTGTAATCGTTGTAATTCATAGTGTCCAGCAAAGTAGTAAATCCTGTGTCTGGAGATACGGGGGAGCATAGACGAATGGCTGCTGCTAGCTAGCACATTTAGACATTGATGGGTTTTATGTCTGTTATTTCACTAAAACAGATTGAATAATTGTTCACGCGATGCCGCCTTCCCATATTTCTTCTGTCGATTTGTTCAATTTCAGAGATTAATTGATGATCGGGTTGGGGAAGGCTTGTAAATAAAAAAAAAACATTATTCATGTATTTTCTAAATGTTTTTCAGCCAGCACGTAGAGCTTGCACAAAGTTGAATGTATTAATTGGAGTGGAAACCTTGCATTTTAACAAGGTTTTTTAGGGGCACTCCCTGACTGAACCTGCAAATGAGCGGTGGGAAATTGTCTCTCTTGGGGTCAATTTGGACAAATGTCTTCCCTCAATTTGTTCATTCTGCCAATCTTCACTGTTTGGGAACTCCCCCCAACACACATACAGACTAAACAACAATAACACATTTATATTCCAATCTCACCAGGAATACCACAAACCCTTGATGGAAGGTGATCCGAGGATCCTGAGCCCGAGGAAGATTCGGCCCATATTCTACCGAATACGAGAAATCACACAGTGCCACTCCATGTTTCAAATCGCCATGGCATCACGTGTGGCGGAGTGGGACAGCAGTGAGAAAATTGGGGACTTGTTTGTTGCCTCGGTCAGTGTGTGTGAGTGTGCGAGCAAGCGCGTATATGCAAAATAAAAATGCAAATGAAAATTGGAGACTTATTTTTAGTCTCTCTTTGTGTGTGTGTGTGTGTGTGTGTGCGCAGGTGCATAAAATGCAATCAAGAAGTTGTTTGCCAGGTAGAGAAGCTCATATTTTTCTTGCTGCTTCTATCTAACAATAAAATAGCACCTCCATTTCCAGAGCTATAATGAGCTACAGGTCTAAGATTGAGCAAACCAGAGTAGTTTACCCCAAACACGGAGTCAATTACAGCTGTGATGAATATCTCTACTGCATCAAATGCTCTAAGGGATATGTGTTTACAGGTTTTGGCTCTAGAATAATGGTGTTATGTATGAGTTTTCCGTATGAGCCTCTGCAATGTGCTCATTCATAGGGCCCTCTCATTATTTGCCTATTAGAGGTGCTCTTTCAACCCCCTTGTTCCTCTGGTATCCTTTAAGACCCTATACCACCAAATGAGTTCACGCTGGGAGGAGGTGTGGTTGAGTGGCGCGCTTTTCATTGATTTCATTCCCCCACACACACACACACACACTTTCCTGCGACAATGTATTTGTCAGCTGCTGGGCCACAGTAATGTTTAGTAATGGTCTCTCTTCTGCACGGGAACAGAAGCCCTGACAGCAGGAGCGAACAGAGAAGGTTAATTCCTATCTGCTATTAGCTAATGTCTTCTTGCTTCTGCAAGCGAGTATTCATCGCAGGACAGAGGAAATTAGGATGATGTCAAGGCCACGCACGCACACGCACACGCACGCATGTATGCATCCTTTGTTTTGCAAAAAGCAAAGGATGCACAATAAGGAAGGTACAATGTGCGTTAATTAACGATGTAAATGTGTACAATTTAGTGATATAGGCACATATTCATCTCCAGTCTATATAATCTATATACAACATATATGATTTAGTTAACATACAGAAAAAATACATATGCGGTGTACACAAACATATTATATACAAATACATATACATGTATGCCTCATCCAGCCAAGATTTCATGCCACATGAAGGACGTCCTTTCTAGGACTGTAAACACACTTTCTAAATAAATAGTATATACTTACATGGCGATTTTCCAGCTTCTCTTAGCATGGAAATTATCTACGAGTTTTCCTGCAGGACTTTGAATGAACGTTCTGGTTGTCAGGGGAAATTGCCTGTGTGTGTCTGAGATGTCTTTATACTAATGTATGCCCGAGTTTGGTCCTCTGATGTTGTTACTTAGTTGCTGTTTCAATCCTTTATGTTTTCCTTTCCTCCCTCAGTTCTCCAAGTCTATGGTACTCGATGTTTACAGTGAGTACGTGAACAACTTCACCAATGCCATGGCTCTTATCAAAAAGGCATGCATGTCCAAACCACCGTTCCTGGAATTCTTGAAGGTGAGATTTTATTTGTCAACTACAGCATTCAAAAGATACTGTAGATTACATAGAACCCACATGCTACTCGGCTCATGTTGGAGATGGAACAATATGTACAAGCTACATGATGTTACACAATAATGTGGCATGTGATTGCTATTTTAATGAAGTCCCCTAACTGGGGAGCAGGTCACGTCAAGCTGCCAGAAACAACTCCACTATCAAGGGATTGTTGGTCATTGTGGTCAAAGTATAACCTGCTGTTTTTATCCTTTGGTATCGTCCGTCCCTTTTACGTTTTGATTTCTGAGGTTAATTATTGTTACTGAGATTAGTTAGACATATTTGAATGTACTTATTAGTATTAGTATATCAGCAGTGAAAACCAAGACGTGTTAGTAAGTAGGTAAGAAACAGACACATTTTTTATTGCTGTTTTATTATCACATAATCCAATTTATGCGGTGACATCAATAAGTCAACAATTTATGCGGTGACATCAATAAGTCAATTGGTTCATTGAAACGTCCATTCTACTGAAGGTGTTGCAGAATTTGCAGGTTGCGGAATTGGCACTTGTTCCAAGAATCCATTCAATATCTCTCATACAGTGATCTGACTTCAAGCCCATGCTCATCCGATCACTATACTAAAGTACACACTTTTAATATACACTCTTTTCTCCTCTTCCCTACTCTCAAATGACTATCCCGGATTTTAATAATGTATTCCCATACTTCGCCCTTGCTATCAGTCTACCTCCTCACAGAGTAGGACTGCTACCTGTTTACTTCACCTCTGCAATAACATCCTGACCCAACTTCTGTCTTGTTCTTCACTCATGCAGAAGAAGCAGGCATCCAGTGTTGACCGGATCACTCTCTATGGCCTGATGGTGAAGCCCATTCAGCGATTCCCTCAGTTTATACTGCTCCTGCAGGTATAATACATGTGTCCACAGGAAGTAATAACTTAGGTTTTACTTGAGGTAATCCTTGTAATTTCCTTCAAAATACATAAAGGTCAATATAAAAAGAAAACGTGCAGATAAGATCCCAGGATTCAGAGGTTTTTGATCATGCAATTAATAATGGATATTAACTGTCAAGTTCACCAAGTGAAATATAAAGTTCCAGCAAGTTCATCCAGCGCTTGTGAAGTTGCAAGCCACATCAGTTTTCCATATTGCTGTCTTCATCTTTTCTGCTTTGACTCTTTCACTTGCTGTTCACTGGGAAGATTTTGATGTAGAACTTGGCTTGCAAATGCTGGGGCTCCCGTAGCTCATTTCACCCCTCAGTAGGTATTGATTATCCACAAATTAAAAAGATAAGTTATGAATGTGAATAAGGCATTTTCGTCTTTTCTGAGATCCATTGCTGCAACATGGAAATGTGAGTATTACACTGAAACTAAGAGCTTAGTGTTCATTCAGTTAAATATGAGATGCGTTGCAGCCAACAACGTGTTCACAACGGGTCACATATTCAGAACAAATATTATCTGAAAGCCCTCACAAAGGCAGACCCACGCCAGAAACTGGCCAAAGAGACATTTGCTCTGACATTCTGCGATGCCAATAGATACGTGCTGCAAGTTGGATGATAGAAAATCTATCATCTAAGGAAAGTCTACGGAATGTATTTATTAATGGATTGAATGAGTGTTCTTGAATAGAACATGGTTTGCCCTTGGCCTGCTAGACTCACATTCACAACTAAGTGGATTATGATATAGATTACACGCAGTAGAAGGAGCTCTCTCGAGCAGCCCGGTGAGCGGTTGTGTCCTTACATGCGCTCTTGTGCCAGGACATGCTGAAGAACACTCCGCGGGGCCACGTCGACCGCCTGCCCCTGCAGCTGGCCCTCACCGAACTGGAGATGCTGGCGGAGAAGCTCAATGAACAGAAGCGCGTGGCCGACCAGATCGCAGAGACCCAGCAGTTAGCGCGCAGCGTCTCGGACCGCCTGCTCAGCAAGGTGAGCGAACACGCTCGCACACACGCAGAGGCACACGTACGCAAACTGTGACAACCTACGGGGCAAGGAAGAAGACCCAAGGCTGAGACGTATGCTTAACAGGTTTATTGAAGGTTTTTTTTTACGCTCCTTTTGGCTGCCAGTCTGTTTATCCGTGATCCAAGGGGTAGTCAACGATCCGGGGTTACTGCGACACACACAGCCAATACATTCAGGAAAGGAAAATCCACACAGTAATCACACAGCCAGTCCAGTTGAATACCAACGATCTGTCCTGTCTCCTTCCCTTTATCTCTCTGAGAGAGAGACCAGTTGGCTGACACTAGCTGCGTTTATATGGACCCTATTATTCCAATTGGAATCGGGTTTAAAGCCCGACCGAAATGAAAATGCTCCATGTAAACACCTCAGTCGGAAGAGAAAGGCCTATCGCGATTTAACTTTCATTCCGAAGCAGAGGGGTAGTACTATAATCCATTCCATAAGAAGATTTCTACCATGTAAACGGTTAATCTCCATTACTTTCTGGTTGCGTTCTTCTGCGGTCGCTCCAAGTCTGTGTGTGAATGCCAAATTGATTGGAGACAAGGCAATGCAAGGCGATGCTGCACAGCTGTACAAAATCTGGACAACACAATTGTGACACGCGTAAATGAGTTAATGGGAGCTATGGTGAGTTAACCTTGAGCCATAAATCCTTACACAAATAGTCTTACTCGCCCCGTAGCCGTTTCTAACCTTTTTGATAAGGAAAACGTTACATTGCCGAGCATAATGTGTGCATGTTGAACATTTTTTCTGATTAAACACGAGACCCGACTAGATGACATCCCATGTAAACAGGTAACCCAAAATCTTCAATCAGAAGGATTTCATTCAAAAAGACAAAAAAGTGTAAACCCAGCTAGATATCAACATCTCCCCACTTGCACTCAGAACCGTATATTTTCCGTTTCTTTTTATCCGTGGTTTGGGCTATCCTTGGTTGACGGGCTAACGAGCCACACCAATAAGACCAACTGCAATACACACCCCATTCATAAATGCATTATTGATTTAACTACTCCACGACAAAACATTAATATATACTGAGCATATGTGCACAGGACAAACCCCACAGCATGTCAACACAAAATGTTGCTATTTACGGTATGGGAGAAAAGAAAAACAATATATTTTTTTGGACCACACTAGTGCTTAATAATATTCTCTTGGTGCTTATGTACATATATTTTTTCTAACAATGTCAATAAAGCCAGTTTGGTCGATTATTTGTCGACCAAATTGGCTTGAACGAGGCTTGCTGTTGGGAACTCCAGAGTCGCAGGTTGTAACGTAATCGTCTGTACTGCACATGTGGAATTAGAGCCACTTTAACAATACGACGATACTCTTAATTGTAATCTTGTGCTTTACTGAGACAATGAGCAAAGACTAATTAATTGTGAGATGCCATTTTCTTCCCTGTGTCTATCTAAGTTTTTGGTCCTGCCCATATCCTGGGCTTGCTGGGGGCGTATCCCCATGAGTCTTTAGTCCTCCTGGACACCACATAGCACGCACACACACACACACACACACACACACACACACACACACACCATCATCAAATGGATCGGCTTGTCCAACCTCTGGGCTCTTAACACCTCCATTTTGGTATCAGTGTCAGCCAACCGGCCATGAAAAATAACCTACATGTTATTCCAGGAAAGCATTTGTATTTAGAGAAATTATCTCCTAGAAATGATGTCCATTATCATCCATGAGCAGCATCTAACGTGATGGCAGAGGCGTTCCCCCTCCATTACCGCACTAGAATTACAGTCCAGCCGTTGCAGATCTGAACAAATGCTTCTCTGAATAAGAAGAATTAGAGGGTAAATGAGACATTTAATTGGAAACTGTGAGAGAGCTACAGTATCTCTTTCACCCTTCCTCTCTCCCTCTCTCTCCCTCTCTCTCTCTCTCTCTCTCTCTCCCTGTCAAGCTCACGCCTTCTGTTTCGTTACTTTCTCCCATTTGTTTTTCCACTTTCTTTCTTATATATTCGCTCTCCCTCTTTCTCTCTCTCTCTCCTTTTCTATATCAGCCTTTTCTTTCCAGTGCGCTGAGATGAGCTGATTCATTCAATCTTGGATCTAGCGCTCCTCACAGAATTCCATTTTTTTCATTTGCTGTGGCAACACTGCAGAATTCCAATAGAGAATAGGCTCCACTATTGGCTGTAAACTGTCCAATGAAATATTCATTCTCTGTCTCAAAGTATCTTAAATAATCAGAATAGGACGGATAGCAATGTGACTGGAAGGGGAAAGCGTGTGTGTGTGTGCACACACACGCTTTCCCCTTCCAGTCACACACACACACACACACACACACACACCACTGGCATGGTGCATGCATACATGTGCAGTGCACTTCGAAGGCTTCGAGGGTCTATTTAATCCAAGGCGATTTTTCGTGGCCATCAAACCACAGCCCCAGTCGGACTAATGACTCATTTCCTGTACTATCAGAGCACAAAGACGGCTCCAGATTGCCTGCAGATTGAGCATATTCTGCAAAATGGGGGCTGCACTGCGGGTCGCCGAATGGACACAACAGAGATTCATTATTTTACAAAAACGGGGGGTTTCTGTTGAACTCAACGTACACATCAAAGCAGTATGCAGGATGTAAACTACCTATGGACTTTACCTTCTGATAGCGGTGGGGAATGCATAAAGCTGAATTCATGTATATTGATTTACACTGCCTCATAAAACAGGCTGCACCAAAGTGATAATAAAATCGTTTTTTCTTTATGCCAAGCATATGGATGATTAGGGGACACAGCATGCACAAGCATATTGTTGCATAACATGTTTTCTCTATTTTTTATTGGATTCTTTTAAAGTGCGTTGCTGTGTATGTGTGCCTGTGTATTTGTATGTGTGACCACCTTGCTGTGGTGGAAACACTTTTGAGTCCCAGCGAACCAAAGGACTAAGCTGTCCAGAGTGTCAGTCAGGCTCTAGATAACAACGTGATCTGAACCTGCTGTAAACAGCAGAGCATTACAACACATTTTCTGGCTAGTTTTTTAACATGAAGCTATATGTACGGGAGCACAACGCAAACGTTTAATGTGGCTTCCATGCCGATGAGTTACTAAGAATTAAGGAAGGAAAGGGAATTCAATTATTTTCTCTTTTTTTTTTGTTGTTGATTATTTTATCTGTTCCATGTGCCCATACTGTATGCATTTAACATATCAATGTACTGAATATTATAAAAAATACTCTAAACATGCTTCCTGCACACACACACACACACACACACCTCAACCTATTGCGGGGTTGGGGCATATGTGTGCAAAATGAACTTCAGCACCTATAGGCTGTTACTAATCCCCGGCGAGACATTTCCTCCACCAGGTCTGACCCTGCTCTCCTCCTGGGGCTGCTCTAGAGGACCGGCCTTTTGTGACGCCGTCTCCTCTGACTCTGATCTGATTACCGTGTCCCCTTTTAGCAACTGATCTCGGAGCAGGGGTCACTTGTGCTTTGTGAAACGCTGATTGAGACGGTCTACGGAGACCGGGGGCAGGTCCTGAAGTCCAAGGAGAGAAAGGTGTTCCTCTTTGACGACGTGCTCATCTGTGCCAACATAAATGTCAAGTAAGTCCTTTTGGAGTGAAACATCGAGCGTAGCTAAACGCTCCCCGCGTTCAGATGCACTTCGCTCGCACGCGCGCCTATTTCACGGCGACGCTTTTCTCGCGGATGTTTTGGCAAACTGCACAGCTAAGAGAAATAGCTACCAGGCATTTTGAGCACTATCTGAAGTTGCGGCAGCTTTATCAGCTTTAAACAAATGGTAGAATGCCTAACTACAGCAACCGGAGTGCTAGATCACTGACATAAGAGATTTTTTGGTTTGGTTCCAATTTATCCTCTCTGGCAGCCCCATTGAGCACATCTACTGTAACTCAAGTGAAGGTAAACAGGAGAGAGGCTTATTTTTTTCCCTCTCTCTCCCAAAGCTATTGTAATGGATGCTGCTTAAAGCTTCTTTTAATGAGCCTCCGACGTAATTAGCACTCTATGGCTCATTCAGCTGGATTGTCCTGAAGTTGACTTTGTCTGCCCTCTAGGATACTGTATACTGTGTGTGTATGTATGTGTGTGTGTATTTATTTATTTATATATATATATATATATATATATATATTGTATTCATAATTACAGGAATACATGAATAACAATGAAGTCTCCCGCACAGCAGGGGTACTGTTGTGGCAACGAACATGGCTGATCAGCGGATTTTAATTCCTGCTCCCAAGCCATCTCCGTGACATTTCAAAAAGCTTCACCTCCCCTCTGCTCCTGTTGGAGTGCAGGGATTAAAGCTGTTAACAGGAGATGAATGGGGAGGGAATGTCTTACTATTTTTTTTTCTCCCCGCTGTTCTCTCTTGTAACTGTAACATTTTATTCCTCGCCCGTCCACCAGGGGGCCCCCTGATATCAGCAGCCTGGTTCCGGTCGGCCCCAAGTACACCATGAAGTGGAGCGCCCCCTTGTCGCAGGTGCAGGTGGTGGAGGTGGGTCAGGAAGCAACGCAGAGCAAAAACACTCTGTTCCGACCCGGGGGTGCGTGCGCTTCGGGTAAGAAAAACAAACACACAAACCAACAAACAAAAGTCCCTGTTCTAGATTCGCGGTTTCACGCAGTCCCATCCTACACACGAGTTCATATCAGCGATGTGGACCTGAGCACTCACCGCTCTCCACGACTGACTCAGCAAGGCTAAACCAGTGTCCCACTGTGTGACTTGGAGGGGGGATGCATCCGCACTGCCTGTCGCCCTGATTGAGGATGTGTTTGGGAAGAGAATAGTGATGACGGTCACTTTTCTCCCCATCTGCTGGAGGGGCTGTTTTATCTCTGGGAGGCGCGGGTTGACAACGGCCCCAGCGTTACTGCGGCATCCCCTACAGTCTCATTTCACTCTCTGATAGACCACAAACACGGCTAGAGTGTAGTCATCAATCTGCAAAGATTATTCTCGTCCTCCAATTAGAGCCAGCAGCAGTAGATGGGAATCTCCGCGTAAAATACACCAGTTCTCTTGCCTGGCCCTCACAAAGCTCTTGTGTATACAGAAGCCCAACGAGATTCCTGATAAATGTGCCAAGAGGGGGTAAAAAGGGACATATAAAGTCTTATTAGAATGTAATGGTACAGGCATTTTGCAAGATGAAGCCACGTGAGTTAGATATTAATGGCGCCGCTCTCAGAGCTACAGTATCCATAGGTGCTTTCAAGAATTGCCGAACAGTGGTGAACGTTCGTGGAGAACATGTTTGTTTCGAAGTGGAATGTTGAACGATTTTTGTAAACAATACTTTAAAAAAAAAAAGTACATTTAAACTGTCACCCTTCGTCCAGCTTTAATGTGTGTTCGCTAGTTCTGAACGCACCTCATGTCACGCCGCTGCTACTGTAAGTAAAGTCTTCTTGTTTCATTCAAAGCCTTGGGCTGTGGGAGCAGCTGAGGTGATACCTAATACTTTTCTCCCATTTTCTGTTCTACATTGTCAAACTTTCCAGCCGTATGCCCTCCAGAGGGCTCCTGAATTTTATTTGGATTTCCTCTCCTTTTTTCTCTCTCCCTCTCTCCTGACGGAGTGGTCACCTTAATCACGTCTACCCAGAATCCTCCCTGAGCATCTGTGGGGCTGTTCCCTGGCCCTCGTCTCAGACGGGCGGTCCCGTCTATTCATAGTCCCCCTCTCCTGTGATGTCACGCGTTGGGGTGTCCTGCCCAAAAGTACCGTGCTCCCTCAGCTTGGCTCAAAATGGACTCATTTTTCATCTCCTTCAGTACGTGCTGGTAGACTCCTATATTGATGAAGGCTGGTCTGTTGGGAAATGATGCACGGCCCATTCACACACACACACAACGCGCATGCTTTCTCTCTCTCCATCTCTATCTCTCTCATTTACTCTCCATCTCTCTCTCTCTCTCTCTCTCTCTCTCCATCTCTCTCATTTACTCTCTCTCTCTCTCTCTCCATCTCTCTCATTTACTCTCTATCTCTCTCTCTCTCCATCTCTCTCTCTCTCTCTCTCTCTCTCTCCATCTCTCTCTCTCTCAATAACTCTCTCTCTCTCTCTCTCAATCTCTCTCATTAACTCTCAA